>JALIZH010020891.1:0-14544 GCA_030522465.1 Rhipicephalus appendiculatus | reverse complement strand
TTGTAAAAGCAATAACTATACAACTAAGTGTGTGCATTTGACAAGACAGCTGTGTACCATACTGAAGACATTTATTGACATCAACTAATAGAGTATAATCGTAATTAGAAGCAGGCACAGATTGTCAGCAGAGGCGCAAGGCAGATGCCAATGCTGTAACCCTGATCCTTGCAGCTTTTGGTACAGGCAGAGGCATCAGGGCATCCGCTGCCAGTTCCTGCAGATAAGCACGAGCATTACATTTCTGAGCACGTTCCATATAGCATACTGATCACGAATCGCGGAGCATAATTTAATAGACTAACGGGAAAAAATATCACTCGCTCCCCACAGTAACTAATATTACTGTGGAGCGAGTGATAAACAATACAGATCGCAATTACGTCTTGAATGCTATTGTAGTGTGAACGTGTGATTGTTCATAGCCACAGAAAACGCGGCGCTCAACTTGGCTCACCTGTTCGCCTTCCTTCTGTCTGAATAAAAATTTGGAATTGTTAGACAGTTTGGAATGAGGCATCAATATCAGTTCTATTTTAAGTTTGTTCCCGCTCAATTTTATTCATTCATATGTCAGTGCTAATGGCTGCCGGTAATAATACGGAGAAAGCGCAGCTTGAATAAAGAAAAACTGAAGAAGTCTACTGCAGTGCTTCTATTGTTTCAAAGCAAAAGATATGCAACGGAATTGGTGTGGCGTTGCGCGGATTATTTTTGGCATATGATGTCCGCCGTCGTAAACAATATTTCTCGTGGCGTAATAAAAGCTTTGCGTATGTAATCGCTCAAATTTATGTATGATTTGGACAGAGGGTCACAAATCATCTATCAAAAAAGAGAGATAGGGAGAATTAAAGGAGAGAAAGGCAGGCAGGTCAACCAGAAGTGTAGAATCCGGTTTGCTACCCTGCACTAAGGGAAGGGGGGAGGGAAAAGAAAGATGGAAAAGGAAAGCGAAGAGGAAAGTAGACGCGCGAATAGAAAAAAAAAGGACATGAAAGCACGTTTCAGTGGACTTCCAAGTCACTGCGGCATATTGGGCAACGAACATGCCGACGCAGCTGCAAGATCTGAGCACGAAGAAGAAGAAGATGTTTAATGGCAAGAAAGAGGAGAGGTTGGCCTGGAAAGCAGGTTTCTCGCCTGCTTCCCAGAGTGCAGTGCTCTGAGCACGAAGACGGTATACAAGAAGCCATTCCCATTCTCAAGGACTGATGCTACCATGAAAATACGAGAGATTGCAAATGAACATGTCAGATCCCTGTGGAACGCAGCAAGTTCACGGCACGCGCGAATTCATAGGCTAGACCCGTCTCGTCGACTTCGGCCTCCGTGCGGGCTCTCTCGACTCGAGACAACGGTGCTTTGCCGACTGTGGCTTGGTGTCGCTTTCACCAAATCTTTTGCCTTCCGAATCGGCATGGAAGACAGTGCTGCTTGCGACAATTGCGGCAGCGATTAGACTATTGACCACGTTCTTTGTCACTGCCCTCGCTACAGCGCGCATAGACTGCCGCTAGCTGCTGTGTTGGCCCGCCTTGACGACTGACCCTTGTCAGAACAGTCAGTGCTCGAATGCCGACGCGAACTGTCTTCACACAGAAAATCAGCCAAGGCCTTATTGAAATTTTTGCGGGGCAGTTGGCCTATTGGAATAGCTCCACTGCCTCTATCTAAACGTATTAAATCTATCCTTCGTGGATGGAGATGCTTTATCGCACAAGTTGAGAAACGGTTATCGAAGGATGTTATCGTGAAAGGAGAACACTCAGAAGTGGGACGTATGTTAGGATAGCATGACCTGTAAGTATTTAGGAATTCATGGTGTCCCAGTTCCTATGCTATTTTTTTCTACTTCTCCAGAATAAAGGTTCAAGCTTTAAGGAAATGAAAAGCAGAACGACCACGACCGTGCAGTCGTCAATAAAACGGCCTGCTATATTGGTAGCCAGCTGTAACTGTGATGATGCCAGTTACGTAATGAGGGGTAAAGGCGAAGCTCTTTAGGCTTACCTCCTCCTCCCGATCTCTCCTCGGCGGCAGTTGTGACCACCAGGAACGCTGCACACAATAAGCACAACATATAAACCGTGTTACGGCGTTGCAATTGAGGTTATATTTTGTATAGATTGGTTTTTTTATTAGTGATGAAATCATAGCTATTTAGTAAAATCTTGCAAAGACAATGGGCTCCATCTAGCTACTGCCAAATATGTCAATACATAACTTTAAGAATTTTAAGTTTTTTTTCTTTTGGTAATAAAAATGTTGTATATTCGTAGTTGTATTCGACTTGTTCCTTTTATAATACACTGTATAACATTAAAAGCTGACCGGCAAGGCTGCGCAGTTAAAATGCATTGTCATTTTATATTGTAGTCTTTATCGCACACCTTGTACATGACGGCACGGGCGCTCACAAGGAAACTTATATTAACTTTTTCGGCCTAGCACGTCCACATTGTACTGTCGAAACTATATTGACACTCCAATTAGGACGTTCATTCAATGTTATATGTGCGGAATTTTTTTAAGTACAAATAAAGCAGCAAAAATGTAACGCAGACAGCGTAGCAACCTTTACTGGCAATCTAAAGGGTTGTTTCATTTATGGTTAGCTAGCTTTCGGAATCGTTAATCAGTAAATCGCTGTACAAATGGTTACGAATTCCAATCAACATTGCTTCCGTACAACCACTAGGCCAATAGCCTGAAATAAATGGTATCTTGCCTTCTATGATGCTGAATCAGGTTTGATCTTTCAGGAAAAAGAAAAAAAAGTTGGCAGTCTGTGTCGTCCTTCTGTGAAAGCTGAATATTCTTTACGTTGCGCGCGAAATCGCTGTTATGCTGGGGATTGTGACTTGCTAAACGCTTGCGCTTGCGGATGGAGTTCAGACATCTAAATGCAAATAAGATGCTCTGCTTAGAGTACACATTGTAGTGCGATTAGACACTTGTACTTACCTGCCAGCAGTGTAACGAGCAAGATAGCCGAAGAGAACTTCATCGTGAAAAATTGGCGTTGCGTTGGTGCCTGCGTTAAAAAAAAGGAAGTGCATAAGTTTTGCCTCAGTACATAGGCGTAGAGATCGGTGCACCTGGTATAACTTTACCGACGAAGCTAACCATAACAATGAAGAAGTTTCGCCTTATAAGTTACTCTAGCCTTTACAACCAACTTAAGACATCATGTCTCCCTGAGTAGTGATGGTTAAATGTCACCCTTGTCGCTAATATTCGTAAGAAATTGTGGGCAACATGAAAGAGGGGACTTACACGGTGATGTAGAATACGAAGATTGGTATGAATGCTATCCGCAGCCTGGATTCGTAATTAGAAAGTTTGTAGAGGATTATAGGGGGGTATTTCGAGCAAAGCGCGGGGCTTGTTCGCATCGAATGTTCAACGTTAAATTACTTTGTAGAGACCTATAGAAATCATGAAGTCCCTGGTTCGATATTAAATGTTCTCGATGAGATGATCGAGGAAACATGTCGTTGTAGTTCAATCGAACTGTGATGTCTTCGATGGCAAACGAGTAGCACAGGGCTACTATCAGAAAATGTTACATTATGGAGACACATAGTACAGCATGGCTGAAAAAATAATTTTAGTCCTGAGGAGACAAGTTGAAAGGCATACCTAGATGGACTTTTTGCGAGAGCAGTAGAAGGTCCTTGCTGGAGCACGAGTTGCGATTCTGAAAAAGAGGGCGATGAGTGGCTGTTTAAATACCCACTTGAGAAGGCAATTAGGGCGCACGTGTAGAAGTTGGGTTGAAGCATAAATTTTAAAGTATACTTACGTGCACAGGTGAATGCATTTCATGCCAGACAATAAAAAAGGGGGGCAATCAAAGCCTTAGAGCAAAGAGATCTAAAAAAAGGAGTCGATACATGAGAAACCGGATATGGATCGTTGTGAGGATGACAGTTAATACCGATTTAGACGTAGGCACGTGTGCCTCAATCAAAGGTTCGCTATGTTTGGAAAAATGACGTTGCATGTCCGCTGTCTATGAACCACCAGCTAACTGCCTGCGAAGGTGTTTGTATTCTTTTGATTCACAACTTATTGTGCCTTTCTATACTGAAGGCAAAAGATTTCTGAATGACTTACTTCAGAATAATAATAAATGGAGAGCATATCTATCTATCTATCTATCTATCTATCTATCTATCTATCTATCTATCTATCTATCTATCTATCTATCTATCTATCTATCTATCTATCTATCTATCTATCTATCTATCTATCTAGCTAGCTAGCTAGCTAGCTAGATGGCCAACTAGCCCAATCTAAGGAAAGAATAAAAATCATGGCTTGAGCTGGAATCGAACCGAGGCATTCTCCATGGTATTCAAGCAATTTACTACGGATACGCGCCAGTGCTTCAAACTGACTAAGAAAAATATGACCGATGAGCGAAGCCCCTTAGCAATAGGACGCACGCGGCGTTCAGCGCGCGCGGCGTTTCATTGTACAGCCAACGGACCAACCACTGGGTGGACGACAGGGTGAAGCGACCGTTTTGGTGCATTCGCCGGTTTGAGGGAAGAGGGCAGAGTCGGAGAAAGAAGAAGAGTGAGACTAATCTGCCTCTGTTTCGCATGCGTTCGTATCGCGCGCTTTGCGCATCGTGCAGGCGCCATCCGCGTTCCAGCGCTCATACAGCTCATGTATTCTCCCGCGCGAGGGGGAGACGCCACAGCTGGCACCGTGCCAGGGAGCTTCAACGGCGACGGCAGGGTGCCGGCCTAAGGAGCTTCGCTCCTAAAAAATCACCGCCATATCCACAAAGAGAATGATGTTAGAGGAGCTTGCTCGGAGATGATCGGGTAGGCCACTAATCCTCCGTACACATCTCCGACCATCATATATAGACGTGACAACGTTGTTATATATACATTACATGCGGGGCTCGGGCGGCGAGCCCGCCGCGCTGCTGCCTTGGCTTCTGCCGCTTCTGAGGTGTTCATGCGGCCGAGCGTTAACGAAAAGTGTTCACTGCGTGAGCTCTCCGGGTTTGCTTGACGGCGAGCCCTCTCCGCTTCTGCTTCGCTGGCCCGCAGCTCCGGGTTTGCTTGACGGCTAGCCCTCTTCGCTTCGGTCTCCCGGGCTGTCACCGCAGGGTCTTGGGGGCGAGCCCGAGCTGCCGCTGCGTTGCGAGCCCGCCGCGCTGCGGTTTGTGCGGTGTTCATGCGGCCGAGCGGTAACAAAAACAGTTCACTGCGTGAGCTCCTGGCGAAGAGAAAGGAAGCGCGCGTGCTGAGAGCGCTGAGAGTGGTCTGCGTCGCCTTGAGCGGCGCCGCCATCTAGTGAGCATTCTTGAAATCACCGGAAAGCCGGCGCCTTGAGCGGCGTGTACACGCCGCCGCTGAGGCCATCGCCGCCGCCGGACAAGGCGCGAGCATAAGAAACTCGCCGAGCAAGCTCCTAAAAAACTTTAAAAGCATCATGCCGTGGCAACGCTAATTTTTGTTGCTGTGTTGGCTATCCACTTTTAGAACAATGTAACAAACATAGACTTCTCAAGCCATAGTCAAGTGTTGCTAAAATAAGCCGACGAAGGCTACGTATCACCGCGCCGTATACTATAGCGTGCACTTCGTTACAGTAAAGATAACATGGTGTTACAGTAAAGATAGCAATGGTGAAGATACTTCACAAACATGAACTACCCTTTGCAGCCCAGTATAGTCGGTATGCCAGGCAAGTACACGATATGGGCAAAGCAAATGAATCTACAGAAAGATATTCATCCACTCTTCACATATGGGATGAAGAGAGAAATACGTGACATATCTCGCTGAGTGGTCCGCATTTAGTGGATATTTACAACGCCTGGGATCTACCCGAATTCGTTTTTATTGTAAGAATCATTGCCCCACACTTGTTTAAATTAATCGTATTGCTGTCATGTAGATTTACAGTTATCATTTTCCTTGTACACTAACTTATTTTATTATGAAGCTCACGGGATATTGTGTATGATTAACAGCGAACTTCTGGTTTATTTTATAGGATCAAAGGTTGTGGTCCCATTTTTTTACGTCTAACGAAGATGTGGTCAGTCCCACAGATGAGCGTTTCATCAAAAGTCCTTTATTTTGTATTTTTATTGTTATTTAAGTACTCTCAATGTCATTGCGGCGTTACAGAGAGGAGTAGCTATTACAAATTCAAGATGGCAGTCTTGAACATAGGTCGGCACTTTAAGGGAGTACTCACTCACACTCACTCACCACAATTTTTTCAGCCCTCGCACTCACTCACGTTCACACTCACGTCCGCTCACACTCATGAGTACTCACTCACGTTCATACTCACCTCCACTCACACTCATGAGTACTCACTCACGTTCACACTCACGTTCACACTCACGTCCACTCACACTCGTGAGTACTCACTCATACTCAACTCACCACGTTCAAATGAGTGTGAGTGAGTGTGAGTTGAGTGCACTCATGAGTGAGTGTGCCGAGCTCCATAGGTCGGCACTTTAAGGGAGTACTCACTGAAACTCACTCACCACAATTTTTTCAGCCTTCGCACTCACTCACGTTCACACTCACGTCCACTCACACTCATGAGTACTCACTCACGTTCACACTCACGACCACTCACACTCATGAGTTCTCACTCACGTTCACACTCACGTCCACTCACACGCATGAGTACTCACTCATACTTAACTCACCACGTTCAAATGAGTGTGAGAGAGTGTGAGTTGAGTGCACTCATGAGTGAGTGTACCGAGCTATGGTCTTGAATGATGCACGATCATGGTTGTTGGCGATGGAAGAAGGTAGGCGATTTCATTCAGATGATGTCTTCGGCACGTAAGAGTGAAAGTACATGCTGGTATGGCAAAAGCGGACTGGAACATTGAACTTAAGGTCGACTCGAGACGAAACGTCGAAGGTGGCGAGAACAATGAGTGTTTTACTTCAGGATCCGTAAAGTAGATTTTATGGATGAGGCATAGGCGGGCCTTCATCCTTCCGTCGCAAAGGTTAGGGAGGTCTGGAGAAGTTTTTGTTGAAGTTATACTGGCAGAACGGGAGTAACTAGCGATGGTTAAACGAGCTGAATGATTTTAGATGGATTCTAGTGCGTTAATAAGTGTACAAGAGTGTGGATCCCAGATAGAAGAGGCTTATTCGAGTTCATATCCTGACTGTTGTCTTTATAATAAAAAGTTTTAAAGTTTTAAGGAAACGGGGGCCAAAGCAGAATTACGACGCTAGAATTCGAGAGTGCGGCTCGCATTGTTAATCGTGTAGTTCCATATGAGTATTGCATGATGAATTGCTATCTGTGTGAATACCTAGATATTTATAAGTATTCATGTATGAACACAGAACATTAGTAATTAATAAGCAGGGTACGTTTCCATCATCCAGTTTCCAACTGTAGCTGAAATCAATATGGCACAATAAGCTGCTCGCTATTTCTAGAGTTATTTTACAGTGACGCTGGATTTCTTATTTTGCAGAAGGCTGGATATCCGCCTGTTTTGAAGCAATTGAAATTATTATGTTTACAGCGGGAAAAAACCAGGAAACTTACTAAGGCACACAAAAAACAGGACACGTGTGTGCCTTAGTAAGTTTCCTCGTTTTTTCGCGCTGTAAACATAATGAATCAATACAAACTTGCCCAGTTTACGATACTAAAATTATTAGCTATCGGAAAAAACAGCGCTTTCAGTGCCTGCCAGTGCCTGTAAGCGCACTGGGACGCAATCGGACAGACTGTACATCGTGGCCAGTGCCGCCCAAAGCGCTGAAAGACACTGGGAACACTGTAAAGTGTGGCCCAGCGTCTTACAGCGCACTGGGTGGCACTGGCCACGCTGTAAAGTGTCTACATGACCTCGTTTGAGTCAGTAATGACTAAAACTACATTCGAACGGTTATTAGTTTCTTCGTAATTGAATGTCCAGGATCTTCACAGTGATCTTCGCCGGCGTTTTTCAGGAATCAGTCCTTGGCCCGCTTCTATTTCTCGTCTCGATCAACGACTTGCCATCCAAAATAGCGTCATCTATTCGCCTGTCTGCAGATGATTGCGTTGTTTACCAGTCGAATTTCGAAGAGTAATTACCAATCATTACAACAACATGACTTAAGCCTAATCGAATCATGGTGCTCGCGCTGGCTCCTGGAGCCCAATGTCTGAATGTGCAGATGCATGGTTGTTTCACGCAAGAAACTAACCTGATCTATGAATAGACACTTAATTCTACAGCTTTATAACATACGTTCTCTTACCGATACCTAGGAGTCCTCATAACCAGCAAACTGTTGTGGTCGGAGCATATTTCGAATATTCTACCTGATGCATCCAGGACCCTATAGCTTACTTAAAAAGGACACTACGTCTGTCCCCTCCGGAAAATAAGAAAATGGCTTACCAAATGAACTTCAACAAGGTTGCATTTGGGCCTGTTGGTTTGCCATTAGTGGGTATAACGTTGCGCATAAATGACACGGACACAAGAAGAGACGTTGTCACACACAGGGCGCAAAAGCTTTCAACAATTTATTTCGGAGCAGAGTTCCCCTTTTTATACTTGACCGTACATAAATGCGCATGTCCCAAGGCAACACCATCAAACACGTGCGCGACCACTTTAAAAAAGCAATTTCTTTTGCTGACAATGTTATGGAAGCCTCACTGACGCAACTATCTTCCAATTGCGAGATATTATGCGATTCTCTAATCAATCGCTTCGTTTCATTTCTACTTCTTGCGATTATGATGCACTTATCGAACATAGGTGAACATCCACAATCTGTGTAATGGATATCTAACCAACCACCTGACTGATTTTTAACATTATTCGCGTGTTCGCGTAGCCTGTCGTTAATGCAACGACCTGATTGCCCTACATAATAGCGCTTGCAAGTTAAAGGTATGCGGTACACAATACCTTCATTGCATGCAACAAACTTGGTGCGATATTGCTTACCGCAACACTTCTTTTCTCTGCCTTTCTTATTAGTCATTTGGCATAGCTTAGCGAATTTATCGGGGGCGGAGAATAACACTTTAACATCAACCCGTTCGGCTACCTTCTTGAAGTTGTGCGATATTTTATGAATGTCAGGCGTTACCAAGGTTTTTCCTTCTCCTTTTTCTTTCTGGCCTTGTGTCGCATTACTGGTAACTTTTGTATTCCTGAGCAGCTTTTCGGCAACAGAAATTAACAGCTGTCTCGGGAGGGTAACCAACCTCATTTAGACGAGTGCACTGTTGGCATAAGATGTTACCAGTTTGGTGGGAGCATGATTTCTCTAAGGCGTTCTTCAAGCAGAGATTTATGATAGCCCGCTTAGCTAATTTGGAATGCGCGGAGTGATAAGGGAGAACGAGAGTGTTAGCTCGGGGTATATACCTCCAACACAAATGACTGTCATTAAAAAAGAACGTAATGTCTTAACACCAGAGGTTTGATTTTGCGGGAATCTCGTGGGTGACTTGTAACGGTTTCAGACATTTTCCCGCGATTTTAGATATTAGATTCTTTTTTAATGGAGATCATTATCTGGCAATGACTATCTATCTATCTATCTATCTATCTATCTATCTATCTATCTATCTATCTATCTATCTATCTATCTATCTATCTATCTATCTAGCCGCCTGCGACTTTTTGCACTCCAGACCGTATCTTTAATGAGATTTATACCAAAATTGGTATGACATAACATGACTGTATGACGAACATCAATGACCGGTCATATCATGAAAATCATGAATAACTTGTCCTGAGCGGTATGGTTTACACTCCATGGCCGTGGTGCTCCTGCGGCCTTTTTCCTTAACTTGATATCGCCAAAAATTAGTCTGAACTTGAACTGATGGCGCAAATGTTAGACAAGGACGAAAAAAGACACGTAAGACACGGAAAAGCGCAGTTCAGCTATGCACCAACTAGCCCGACAGCAAACGTTACAAAAATTAGTCTGATGAGACATTTCTGCATGAGCAAGATAAATGACAGGTGCTAATATGAAAATCATGACGTGCATGTCATGTAAAACATGACTTGCATGCCACGCTCATGGCACGCTGACGGTCGTTTCGCTAGCCGTTCCTGGGTTGATATGCATGTAGACTCTAAGTCACCTGTTGCACATGCCGTAGACCGCGTGCCGTGTTTGCGGGTATGTGCTCACTTGATACAGGCAAATACCATTATTCCTGCTGTGCCCTGTGTTTTGTGTTCATCATACAGTCATGCCCTCTTGTGCCAAGTTCGGAAAATACCAAGTTAAGGATACGACCATGAGAGCGCCTAGATGTAGGCGGGTGGGTGGGTAGGTAGGTAGGTAAGTAGGCAGGTAGGTAGGTAAGTAAGCAGGTAGGTAAGTAGTAGGTAGGTAGGTAGGTAGGTAGGTAGGTAGGCAGGTGGGTATGTAGGCAGATAGATAGATAGATAGATAGATAGATAGATAGATAGATAGATAGATAGATAGATAGATAGATAGATAGATAGATAGATAGATAGATAGATAGAAATGGTGAAAGCGCGGCTGATTTGCTAAGAAATGCTTAGCATGCAATATTATTTTGAAGTGACTCATGCAGAAATTTCTTGCCTTCACTATGGAAAAGCTCAAGCGCTTCTAAATTGAGCGAATACAAATAAATTCGCAAGTTATTGCTTGATGATTCATTGACAGCGGACATTTAACGTCATTTTCTCAAATGCAGCAAATATAAAATTGAGGTACACGCGCGTGTATCTAAATCGGTATCAACTGTCACTCTCAACAGACATCCGTATCCGGCGTCGCGTCTATAAAATCCTTCTTTTAGATCTCCCGCTTGCTGAAACGTTTTGATTGCCCTCTTTTTTATTGCTTGATATAAAATACATTCACCTGTGTGCGTAAGTACACTTTCAAATGCACGCTTCGCCAAATTTCTACACGTGCGCCCTAATTTCCTTCTGAAGTGGGTATATAAACAGCAACCCATGGACGGCTTTGTCAGACTTGCAACTCGTGCCCCAGCAAGGACCTTCTACTGTTCTCGTAAACAGCCCTCTCAGGTATGCTTTCTAAGTTCGCCTGCTCATGGCTAAAATTATTTTCTTAGCCATGCTGAACTATCTGTCGCCGTAAGATAACACTTTCTGATAGTATAATTTATCAGTGTGGTATTCCTGCACCCATCGAAGGCCTATCACAGCTTGATTTGCCCTTCAACAAGATTTTTCCGGGATCGTGTCGTTCCGAACTTGTGATATCGAACTAGTGAATGCTTGACTTGCACAGTTGTATGCAAACACTCGATGCGACTAAGGGCCACGATTTGCTCGATAAACACTCTAGAATCCCCTAAGAAGCCTTGTAAATCCAGACCCATGCCATATATGACATTGGTACCATGCTTCGAACTCGATAGCTACGTTCAATTTCTCTATTTAATAAAAGTCACAATTTGTACGAATATTGGCGACATCGGTGGCTTTTAACAATTGCCTACTGGGGCAGACGTGAAGCCTTACGTTGGTCGGTGCAATAAACCGTAACTTATCGGCCAAACACGTGCATTGTTATGCTCAGATTCGTGGGTAAAACCATCGCAGGCGTATAAATTTTAACACCATGTGTGTCCAGGCAAGACATATGAACTTCCTTTTCCCAACGCAGGCACCAACGCAACGCCAATTTCTACGATGAAGTTCTCGTCGGCTATCTTGCTCTTCACACTGTTGGCAGGTAAGTAGAAGTGCCTAGTCGTGCTACAGTGCATACTTTGAATAAAACAGCTCATTTGCATATAGACGTCTGAACTCCACCCACAAGTACAAGCTCTTTTGCTGTCACAATTCCACCATAACAGAGGTTTTCGGTGCACCGTACAGAATATCTAGCTTTTAGAGAACGACGACAGAAACTATTTACTTTCTTTTATTTCCTGCAACATTAGACAGCGTTGAGCATGAAAGAAGACAGGATAACATTTATTTCAGGCCGCTGGGCTAGCAGCTGTGCGGAGGCAATCTTGATTGGAGTTTATGACCATTTGTAGAGCGATTTATTGATTATCGATTGGAAAAGGTAGCTGACCGTAAACGAAACAACCGTCGAAGTTGACGTTGAAATATACTTGCCACAGGACAACGCCGACGTGCTCGGGTGAAAAGTGAATAAAAGATTAGTTTCGAGCGCCCCGCCCACCATATGCAAGGCGTGCGATAAGGACCACAAAATAAATTAACAATGTATTTTAACTGATCAACCTTGCCGGTGAACATTTAATCAAATGGAGTGTACTTTTAAGAGGAACAGCATGATTATAATTGGAAATATACAGAAATATTAATAGCAGAAAAAAAAGTACCAGGAAATATTTGGCAGTGGTTACAACGAACCAGTTCCCCTACCAATAATTGACGAGAAACATATTATTTCTTAACTTATACAAAATTTTACCTATACAAAACGCAACGTTGTCGGCGCTGTGTCACCGTTTATACCTTGTGCTTATTGTGTGCAGCGTTCCTGGCTGTCACAACTGCAGCTGAGGAGAGATCGGGAGGAGGAGGTAAGGATAAAGTGCTTCTGCTCTACTGATCATCACTTAACTGGCATCATGCGTGTTTGACATTTCTACGAATACAACGCGTCGCCTCATTAACTGCTGGATAATCGTCTATCTCCCGCTTATTCATTTCCAACATGCTTTAATTTCTAGCCTGACAAAGTAGTGAAAATAACATTGTAATTGGCACCCTATGTATTCATAATTACTGGAGCGTCATGTTCACATTATACATGTAACACCTGCTTTTTTTTCCTTTCAAGATAATATCCTGTGATAATTTTTTTTCAACTTATGCGATAAAGCATGTTGTCTCCATCCACGAAGGGTAGATTTCAAAGGTTTCGATAGATAATCTGTGACCTTGTAGCCAAACCACCCGAAAAATTTATGATAACGTAACCAAATTCATATTACTTTACATGAAACATGGTTTACGAGGGCGGTCATTATATGGAACCAATATTCCTCGCAACGACACAACCATTTCGTTTTATATCTTTCATTTCAACCAACACAAACATTCTAGTGGTATTCTTGCACTTTTCCTAATTGAAGAAGCGCTTTTTCCGTATTAATACCGGGAACCATCAGCCCTGACATAATCCTAAATAAAGTTGAGCGGGAGCAAACTCTAACGGCACCGGATATTGTGATCCCCTTTGAAAGTGTTATATACAGAGTAGAGAGGGGAAGAGGAGAGCCCCGTTGAGTGCCGCACTTTCTGTGATTGTCGACACGAAAATCGCATTAAATGCATAATTGCTTTCAGTATAGGTTATCCCTGGCTGTACAGTTTTTTTTTCACTTTATTTTCCAGTTTAAAAAGAATATTGATAATGATCGACCATGAGATATTCATAATGATCGACCTACTCGACGCAATTACGTACGGACACTACAGCACTCGCGGCTTTTATTTAATTTGATTAACTCACCGTGAATCAAGGAAATAGCCTAATTGAAGGGCTTGTTTTCTATTGTAAGGCACAATCTTAACGAAAACAAATTGACAATGAAGGTGTTAGGGACATTTTTGTTGTTCTATACCTGTATTGCAGTAATTACTGCATAAATGCGAAAAAAAATAAAGTGGAAGAACAGAACACTGGCAGCCGATAGGAACCGAACCTGTAACCTTTGGATAAAGCGCGCGAGGTTCTATCCAGAGGAGCTACGGTGGTTGTTGTCCTACTGTCCAGTTTATCGGTGATTTCTGTGAATGGCAAACATGGCAGCGTTAGTTCAACGCCGCTTGTAGCCATGACGGCGAGAGTGGAACACCTTTATTTTCGTCAATAAAAGCTGGTAAAGAGAGCGTTGCACACTCGCCGTCATAGCTACCAGGACTTCACCATCATAAGTACCCGGTAAAGTTGACAAGGCAGCCGGTAAAGTGGACAAGGGGGATGACCGGAGCCATAGTTCCACTATTATAGCATTGGGTACGTCATCGGAAGTTTGCAGGTTCCCTCCCTGTCGACTGCCAGTCGTCTTTTCTTCCGCTTTACTTTCTTCACATTGATACGACAATTACTGCAATACAGTAATGAAACTACAAATAGGGTCCCCTGTACCTTCCTTTGCATTATTATGTGCTCGTTTCCACCGTGTATCACGGCGCTCGAACTTTGTTACGATTGTTTGACAACGTTTTTCTAGGAGTCTTCTTATTCATGCACCGCGATTCCTGTTCAGTAGGATATAAAAAGCCTGCCCAGAATTCTTATGTCCGTGGTTTTTTCTGCAGGAACTGGTAGCGGATGCCCTGATGCCTCTGCCTGCACCAAAAGCTGCAAGGATCAGGGTTACAGCATTGGAATCTGCCTTGCGCCTCTACTGACAGTCTGCGCGTGCTTGTAATTATGATTACATTCCATCAGTAGAAGGCAATAAATGTCTACCGCATGGGCGGTACACAGCTGTCTTATGAAATGCGTTTGGTCACCTTCAACGTTTACCCAACATTTTTCGAAC
>JALIZH010020889.1:0-19086 GCA_030522465.1 Rhipicephalus appendiculatus | reverse complement strand
CACGATCGCAGCGCTGGGCACTGCGGCGAGTGCTAAGGCTATCGCGGCTTTTTCGGCCGCTTCGGTGTGTCCCGCGGTCACCGTGGCGTTCGCGAGGTATTTGGCTATACAGTCAACGGCCGCAGTTGCGTGTGCGCTTCTCCCTTCCCCAAATGTCATTGCATCGACGTATACAACGTGATTACTACTGACATACTTCTTTTGAAGGTCTTTAGCGCGCTCGTTAAGTCGGCCGACGGGGTGTGTCGGGTCCATATTGGATCCCTGAAGAGTTCTATTCAGCAAATGTGTATCATATATGAGTAGCAAAACAGATTTTTTGTTTTGACAACCTATGTGTAACATCTGTTCAACTGCGTTCTGTTCAATTGTGGGACTGCGGAATTTGAAGAGGTATATTGGAGGTGCGCGAAAGAAGAAATATATCAAACAGCTTTTTTAGGGGGCGAAGCTCCTCTAGCCGGGGCTCTGTCTGCCGTTGGCGTAGCCCGATGACGATGACGCTGCCACCACGGCACAGCACATACAAGGTAACCATTATACGCCCGTCCGTCCACAGCACATGCAAGGTATGCAAGGTACCCACTATACGCCTACCGTATGCAAGGTACCCACTATACGCCTGGGTGAGGGGTAGCTCTCCACCGGGTTCCTTGACCGCCTGGAGTTCTGCTTCCGCTTCCGCTCTCTTTCTTTCCCATTTGCGTTTCTTGACAATATACGGGGTGTGGAACTTTGCTCGACAGGACCTGTCCGCTGTGAGGTGTTCCCCCTCCGCACAGGCGACATTTTGGTGTGCACAGGTGTTTGGGGTCAGGGTTCTTTGCGCCGCAGCCCCTGCACATCTTGTCCGTTGGATTTGGGCAAACGTCCATACGGTGGCCCAGTCTACCGCACTGGTGACAAATGTCGACCTGCTTCCTGTACAACGAGCAGCGAAGCAGAGTACCTCCATACCTGACGAGGGTGGGCACTTTTGGGCTTTCGAAGGCGATGATGACTGTCGTAGTGTTGCTAAGACGATTGGCCGCTAGGGCTGTCAGGTTCTTTGCATTGACGATCTTTGTGTTAATGGTCCTGGCGTCTTCTCCGAGAGGTATGCCTCGGATGACTGCCTTGACCGTATGATCGGGTGCCGTTTCGTACGCGTTGACCTCACATTGACGGTCGCCGATTCCGATGGCCTCGAGCTTCCTGTATTTTTCTGCGTTGGTACTACTGGGTGTGCTGATAACAACAATGTTCTGCTGGGTGTTGGGGCAGACGATATCTTCGCTGGCGTCTTGGTCGGACACTCCAGCATCCCGGTAGACAGCCGACGCAATCCTGACTGCGCCGATCCTTGGGTCTTACGACGATCTTGAAGTCATTCCTGGGTAGAGCCGGCATTCTGCTGGCCTTCAATAGTTGTTGTTTTCTATTACGTGGGCGTCCCGCACGTTGTCGACCATCACCCTCCACGGCCCGAGGGTAGACGCTTTCCTAGGGATAACACTCGATGCACTGGGGCCGGACCGGTATTTGGAGTCGATCGTGCACCAGTCGGCATCCCCACGGAATTCTTCGGGAGTGATCTCCTCTCCTTTGACTTGGACCTCCATGCTTGGCGAAAAACAATCGGGCCTCTAGGGCTTGGGTATTGTTCGGCCTGGCCAGCGGGAAACGCCTTGGCTGGCCAGGCGCGCGTTCGTTAAGCTTAACGCGGCGTCGACGTTTCTCCAGTGAAAAATCTTCGTATGGTGTTGAAAAAAACGTCTCCCACCTTGAAACTTGATACAGCAGGTTCCGGGTCGCTTGCTGCGTCTGATGGTGCAAGAAATACCAGGGCGAGTTTCCAAAAAAGCTTCGAAATCTTCCAAAAAGTACGGAGCCGACTTGAGGTGCGTCTGCTCCCATCAGCGAACACAGCGCCCCCCCGGTCGTCGCGCAAGCTCTGGAATAATCTTGAGTGTTGGCTTCTTGAGCGCAATCTTAAGAAAATGATCTGCTACAATCGTGAACCTTTCCGAACCTCGAACACTGCAGGCGCGGTTTGCTCACAGGCTTTGTGGGCGTAAACCGAATACAGTAAAAGTGAAATTAGAAACGCGCGTGACAATGCCCCCTCTGAAAAAGCATCGTCCCGATGCTTTAAACAGAACACGCGAGGGGGGGGGTAAATGCATGCAACAATAAATAACAACCATAAAGCGAGAAATTACAATAATCACTAGGCACAAGCAAGAAAGTACAACAATAAATCAAAAAGTACCGTCCTCAAGTCCACTAACGCGCGTAAAACGGCATGGGGCGCACGACATGGACGACTTCAGGCCGCGAGCGGCGCCGCTGAGAGTTTGTAATGCCGTCGGGAACGACCTCGTAGTCTAGAGCGCCTACACGTCGAAGCACCTTGTAAGGTCCGAAGTATCGCCGAAGACGCTTTTCACAAAGTCCACGTCGGCGTATGGGTGTCCAGACCCACACACGGTCGCCAGGCGGTATTCCACGAAGCGTCGTCGAAAGTTGTAGCGACGGCTGTCGGTCTTTTGCTGGCAGTGGATACGCAGACGGGCGAGTTGCCGGGCTTGTTCGGCGCGCTGTGGGTAGGCGGTGACGCCGACGTTTTATTCCTCGGTGACGTTTGGTAACATCGCGTTGAGCGTCGTTGTCGGGCTGCGTCCGTAGACCAACTTGTATGGCGTCACCTGTGTCGTTTCTTGCACGGCCGTGTTGTACGCGGTCACATACGGAAGGATGGCATCCCACGTCTTGTGCTCGACGTCGACGTACATGGCCAGCATGTCGGCGATGGTCTTGTTGAGACGCTCGGTGAGGCCATTGGTTTGTGGGTGGTAGGCGGTGGTCCGGCGGTGGCTTGTCTGGCTGTATCTCAAGATCGCCTGAGTTAGCTCCGCAGTAAAGGCCGTACCTCTGTCGGTGATGAGAACCTCTGGGGCGCCATGACGCAGGACGATGCTCTCGACGAAGAACTTGGCTACCTCTGCGGCGCTTCCTTTGGGCAGGGCCTTTGTTTCGGCGTAGCGGGTGAGGTAGTCGGTAGCCACGACGATCCATTTATTTCCGCAAGTCGACGCTGGGAACGGCCCCAGGAGGTTCATCCCGATCTGCTGGAACGGTCGCCGAGGAGGCTCGATCGGCTGAAGGAAGCCTGCTGGTCTTGTGGGCGGTGTCTTCCGTCGCTGACAGTCTCGGCACGTCCTTACGTAGCGGGCGACGTGGGCGGCAAGGCGCGGCCAGTAGTACTTTTCCTGTACTCTTGCGAGCATTCGGGAAAGTCCGTGGTATCCAGCCGTCGGGTCGTCGTGTAGGGCCTGGAGGACTTCTGGACGCATTGCTGAAGGCCCTACGAGAAGGTAGTCGGCTCGAAGCGGAGAGAAATTCTTCTTTATGAGAACGCTGTTTCGTAAGAGAAACGATGCCAGTCCCCTCCTGAATGCCTTCGGAACAATCACTGTCTTGCCTTCGAGGCACTTCATAAGGCCTCTGAGTTCCGGGTCGGCTCGCTGTCGTTCGGCGAAGTCATCGGTACTTATGGTTCCCAAGAAAAAGTCATCCTCGTGGTCGTCCTGCGGCGGCGGGTCGACGGGGCCGCGAGACAAGCAGTCGGCGTCAGAATGTTTTCGGCCGGACTTGTTAACGACGGTGATGTCGAATTCTTGAAGCCTTAGAATCCATCTTGCGAGACAACCTGAAGTGTCCTTCAAGTTAGCTAGCCAAGCGTAGTGGTCGCTCACAACTTTGAAGGGCCTGCCATAGAAGTAGGGGCGAAACTTTGACGTAGCCCAGATGATGACGAGGCACTCCTTTTGTGCTGTGAAATAGTTTGCCTCTGCCTTAGATAGCGACCGGCTAGCATAACTGATGACCCTTTCCAGTCCGTCCGTCCTCTGCACAAGGACGGCGCCGAGTCCCACGCTGCTTGCGTCGGTGTGCAATTCTGTTTCGGCGTGTTCGTCGAAATGCACAAGTAACGGAGGCGTTTGTAGGCGTCGTTTTAGTTCTTCAAATGCTTCCTCCTGCGGCGTTTCCCACTTGAACTCGACGTCAGTCCTGGTAATGTTAGTGAGTGGCTCGGGGATGCAGGCAAAGTTTTTGACGAACCGCCTGTAGTAGGCGCACAGGCCGAGAAATCGACGCACGGCCTTCTTGTCGGTAGGTGGCGGGAACGTAGCGATAGCGGCTGTCTTCTGAGGGTCGGGGCGTACTCCGGACTTGTTTATCATGTGGCCCAAGAACAAGAGTTCCTCGTAGGCGAAGCGGCACTTTTGAGGCTTCAGGGTAAGTCCGGAGGTCTTGATTGCTTGAAGTACAGCTTCAAGGCGCCGCAGGTGTTCGTCGAAGTTCGAGGAAAACACAACGACGTCGTCCAAGTACACAAGGCAAGTCTGCCACTTCAAGCCGGCCAGTACGGTATCCATAACGCGTTGGAAGGTCGCGGGTGCCGAGCAAAGGCCAAAAGGCATTACCTTGAACTCGAACAGGCCATCTGGAGTTATAAAAGCAGTTTTTTCTCGGTCTCTCTCGTCGACTTCGATTTGCCAGTAGCCTGTCTTGAGGTCCATCGACGAAAAGTACTTGGCGTTGTGGTGTCGATCCAGGGCGTCGTCTATCCGCGGGAGGGGGGTACACGTCCTTCTTCGTGATCTTGTTCAGACGACGATAGTCGACGCAGAAACCTAGCGTCCCGTCCTTCTTCTTCACAAACACCACGGGAGACGCCCAGGGACTCTTGGACGGCTGGATTATGTCGTCGCGTAGCATTTCGTCGACTTGCTTCTTTACGGCTTCGCGTTCTGGCGTCGAAATTCGATACGGGCTCTGACGGACTGGTCGGGAACTTTCTTCGGTTATGATACGATGTTTGGCGACTGGGGTCTGTCGAATTCTTGACGACGATGAGAAGCAGTCCTTGAATTGCAGGAGCAGATTTTTGAGCTGGTCTTGCTTCTGCTTTGGGAGGCTGGGGTTGACGTCGAAATCTGTTTCGGGGCCTCGATTCGTCGATGAATGTTCGGCAGTATCGGAGAGGGCGAAAGCATTGCTGGTGTCCACGAAGTTCTCGATATAGGCGACCGTCGTACCAATTTTGAGGTGCCTATATTCGTGGCTGAAGTTTGTCAGCAGTACCTTTGCTTTGCCGTCCCGCAACTCAGCGATGCCTCTTGCGACGCAAATCTGACGGTTCATAAGCAGGTGCTGATCGCCCTCGAGGACGCCTTCAAGGTTAGCGGGTATTTCGGTGCCGACGGAAATGACGACGCTGGAGAGAGGCGGAACGGTGACCTGCTGTTCTATTACATTCAAGGTATGATTCTCCGGCGTCGCGTGGGGCGGCAACGCTTTTTCTGAAGTCAGTGTTATCCACTCACACCTCAGGTCGATGACGGCGCCGTGTTGGCTTAGGATGTCCATCCCCAGTATTGCATCCCTGGAGCAGTGCTGCAGAATTAGAAAGCTGGCGGGATAAGTCAGGTTATTGACGGTGACTCTTGCTGTGCAAACTCCAATTGGCGTTATCAGGTGGCCTCCAGCTGTCCGGATTTCGGGTCCACTCCGCGCGGTCTTTACTTTCTTTAGCTTGGCGGCGAATGGCCCACTGACGACGGCATATTCGGCCCCAGTGTCGACGAGAGCGGTGGCGTTGTGGCCGTTGATGAGAACGTCGAGGTCGCTAGTTCGTCGTCTTGCGTTCCGGTTAGGTCGCGGCGTCGGATGACGCCTCCGTCGATTTGTTGCGCCGCTTCCATGCTGCGTCGTCAGGTTTTCCTCCATCCACGAGGTTTCGTCAGCAGGGCTCTGTCTGCTTCGCGTCGTGTTCAGCAGGTGTCGTCACGGCGGCGGAGGATCTTCGGTCGTTCGACGTACAGCAACCGCACCTCCATCGGTTGCTGCCCTTAGTTTTCCGGATAATGGCTCGGAGAGCGGCCCCGAGCAGGGGCGGCGTACTGCCTGCGGTGCGGTAAGGTGTAGCGCCCGGCGAAGGCGATCGGGAAGATCCTCGAAGCGTCCACTGCGCTCCTGCGAGGTAGTCGGCGATGTCGCGTGGTCGTTCACCCCGCTGTGGACGCGGGGCGTCGATGGCGAAACCACGCAGTCCCATCTGGCGGTACTGGCAACGGCAGTAGGTGTGGCCAGCTTCTCCGCAGCGGTAGCACAGGGGGCGGTGGTCAGGGGCGCGCCAAACGTCGGTCTTCCTCGGAGCGGAACGCTGGCCGGTGGGTGGACGGTATGGCGTCGGTGGCAGTGGCGGCAAAGTCTGGCGGCGGAACTGCGGTGGTGCGAAGTCTTCACGTGGATGCGGTGGGGGGAGCGTTACGACGCGCGGCGGCAGCGTAGCTCATCGCTTGTGGCTCACACTGCGCTGGTTCAGGTGCTCCAAGAACTTGCCGGATTTCCTGGCGCACGACGTCGGTGATGAGCTCCACCTGAGGCTGCGAAGTTGGCAAGAATTTGCGCAGCTCCTCCCGAACGATTGCTCTGATGGTGTCGCGCTGGTCGTCGGGATATAGCGCTTGAACCTCCTCGTAGGTCGTCGAGGGAATGCGGCGGTTGTACTGGCTAGCACGCATCTCCAGAGCCTTCTCGGTCGTCGTGGCCTCCAAGAAAAATTCCGTGACAGTCTTTGGCGGGTTGCGTACAAGGCCGGCAAACAGGTCTTGCTTAGCCCCCCCGCATCAAGAAGCGAACCCTCTTTTCCTCGGACATGACGGGGTCAGCGTGGCGGAAGAGCCGGGTCATTTCCTGCGCGAATATAGTAACGCTTTCGTTAGGAAGTTGCACCCGTGTCTCCACCAAGGTTGCAGCCCTTTCCTTTCTGACGACACTCGTGAACGTTTCCAAAAATGTGCCGCGAAAGATGTCCCAGGTTCGAAGAGTGGACTCGCGATTCTCGAACCACGTCCTAGCTGCGTCGTCTAGGTAA
This sequence comes from Rhipicephalus appendiculatus, assembly GCA_030522465.1. Taxonomy (NCBI): domain Eukaryota; kingdom Metazoa; phylum Arthropoda; class Arachnida; order Ixodida; family Ixodidae; genus Rhipicephalus; species Rhipicephalus appendiculatus. The sequence continues at coordinate 12,161 of JALIZH010020889.1, read as the reverse complement.
AAGTATACGTGGCGCAGCTTGTCGTCGGCGTCCCAATTGTTGAATGTTGAGACCCTTTCGAACGTCTCAAGCCTGGTTTCGGGGTCTTCACTTGGAGATCCGTGAAACGTCTGCGGCTCTCTGGGTGGCTGCATCACGATTGCCGCGGGGGGCACTGCGTTCGTCATCGCGCTTGTTGTCTTCGTCGCAGTGGCCCGGATCTTGTCGGGTAGGGGTCCGTATTCTGGTGGGAGACCTTGCTGCCTGCGGCTGGCTCGCTGCTCAGCGTTCACGTTTGTGTCCCCTTGGCGGGGTGGGCTTGGCTCACGGCTGGAGGGGGGCGTTCGGTACATGGACTGGGAAGCACCTCCACCAGATGTCACGTGGTCGTGACGTCGACGAAGGCAGCAGTCGGTAGGTTCAAAATGAAACTGTTTATTTGGACCGAACTTGTGGCCGGTAAACGGAAAGTCAGATTACAGCAATACACACTGGCACTGACAGCGGCGAACAGTGCGTCGGCCGTCGATCAACTGATGATCGTTGGAACGCGCCGGCTTTTATAGATCACGCGTCGAACATTCTAGCCTTATCTCTGGTGGTCGCGCAAGCTCTGGAATAATCTTGAGTGTTCGCGTCTTGCGCGCAATCTTCACAAAATGATCTGTTACAATCGTGAACCTTCTCGAACATCGAACACTGCAGGTGCGGTTTGCTCACAGTCTTTGTGGGCGTAAAGCGAATACAGTAAAAGTGAAATTAGAAACGCGCGCGACAATATCTTTGCATGCAGCCAGTTATAACTGCATAAATGGAGCCAGTTTTGGTAAACAGTAGCTGCATTCAAACTAAGAAAAATGGATTTGCAAGCAACGAGTGACGAGACAGGAATCTCCATCACATCACTCATCACTTTCGTGTCCAAATTCATGTCCATGCAGTTTCTACTTCAAACTTCCCTGCTTTGACCTATATTGTTGCAACACTGGGTTTTCTTCGAAAGTCACTGTCAATGAAACTCTTGTTTAAACAAGGTAGTCAAAATAGCTGCTGAACAAGTAACAGATATAAAGTGCAGGATTTCTCTCCATATTCCTTGAAGTGCAGTGAACACTTTTTAAGGGGGTACCTCTCCCCCCTAATTGATGTAAAATCTCGGCAAGATTTGAAACCCCACAGCATTGTTGTCAATATGGCAATGCTCAAGAGTTATGAACACAAAGAGTAAAAGAGACTCATCAAGGCTGGCGTGAATGACAGCTGTTCTGATGGCTGTGGTGCCAAACGCAAAATACGAAAACATGCTGCTGTCGAGCATTAAGAGACAAAAACAAATAATGATAAAAAAATGCGGGGTTGATTGGGAAAGCATCTCGCAAGGGTGCTGAATGCTCACAAACTCTTGGGGAGGAGACTATTTTACTTTATTTCATTATGCGTATCGCCTCTTGACAAGCCTCATTCCACTCGAGAATCGGGACGAAAACTGTACCCAAGAAGGACGGCACCTTTTTTTTTTTTCGCACAATGACTTTCCGTTACATTAAAGAATGAAGTATAAAGGCGTAGCTCACTTTTTCGCGGTCCCAGTCCCAGGTCAGCATCGCCGAGTTTCCGCGGCGCATCGACTGTTCGACTCACGCCTCCTCCATCCCTTCCTCAGCTTCTGCAGTCAGTAGACAATGTCTTAACGGGGCGTTAGCAACCAATCAAACAATGTTGCAATACTCACGGCTCATGTGCAGTAAGTGAGTGCCGCGTGTGTTTTTCCTCGCCAGCCAAGAGGACTTGGTAGTGTTCTTCTTTGTCAAAATTGACGATATCCAGCGGACGGAAACAAAGGAGCGCGCAAGAGAATTCACTGCTGCAGACGATGAGGAAAACATTTGAGAAGTTAACACTGCACAGTTGATCTAGCTGAGCGTCGCAATCACACCATCACACCGATCAAGTTGAGTGTGAGGAAACACAAGAGCGTGGAGGGGGAAAGGAAAAAAAAACAAAAGGAAGAAGCGCAGCGCCACCTATTGCTTATTAAAAGTGTTAAAAGTAACAGTCACAAACGTGACAAACTGTCATTAATAATGCTGTTTACGTTGCCATTATATGTTAACTTTTCATCAACGGGAGCGAATAGCACAAGTGTTTTGTAATTTATACTCACTAAATGCACTAAATAGCCATAAAATTAGATGAGGAGGACCGTCACTTTAACGCCAGCGCTATATTGACGGGGCAACAGCTGTTCGCGCTGTTTGTATCCATTGTCTGAAAGGTTATCCGCGTGTTGTTAGTGGTGCCCATTTGGTTGTTATTACTTCGGCAGCGTCACTAATTGGCCTGCGTCACTAGGAGGGGGGCTCACTAAACAGGTCACCCTTTACGGTGCGCCTTCGCCGCTCACTATATTGCTGGCGTCACACAGCCAGAGCCAGTGAGCGACGAGCGCAAGCGCGCCCGCGCCCGCCGCTGGCATCGTGATTCTTGCTTAATTAAAATTAGAAGTTACGGCTACATCAGAGAAGTAACGCTAATTAAAAAAATAAAGCTGCGCATCTTTGAGGATCAAACCTGCGACGTATAGCCCCTTTCAAGCAATACAACCGAGCGCGTTATCCCGCTAAGCTATCGCCTCTTTTTTTTCATGGTAGTTATTATGCGCATTTGAAATGATCACAAACGCTATGATGTAGTGAAGCATTAACCCAGCGACCATAATCGCACAAGCATTCATAAGCTTACATACATTATACTGTGCAAGTCTAGAGAAACAGGAAAAGTTCTTCAAAGCTTGTCACACAGGGACGCTGGTAAGGATGAGCACCTCAACAAGATGGGGTGCCAGTCTGGTATGATGTCAAGTTCTTCGTAAATGTCCTTTAGATGGAGAGCCATACGGATGAAATGCATACTTGAAGCAGTGATTGGTTCTGCATTACGGTCCTGGCATGCGCGTTTTCCACAGACTGTGCAGTCCCATAAGGAAAAACATGTCAAAGGGCACTTCATCAACAGACGTTGGGAGAAGGTAACGTATCGTATGTGAATTAATGTTAAAATATTTTTAACAGTTGTTTGAAGGATGTCCCAAAACAGAATGGCATCTTTGCTGCTAATAAAAGAGTGTTCTGTTGTCTCTGGTACATCGCAGAGACGGTAGTTAATTGACGAAACAAAAATACCTTTCTTCTGCAACCATGATTTCACCGGCAATGTATCAGTATGGAGTCTGTAAAAGAAGGTTTTTGCATCAGGAGAGATATACATTTTCCGAACTCGTTTTAGCACATCATGCCCTGGAAGGTCGGAATATACTGAGCGGTAAAACGGAGGTGGAAAAAGCATGGATAACAAGTCCTTGTAGAGTCTCCTGCGTGATACTGTGTATAAGTATTCTATGGAAAACCGGACCTTGAGGAATCGAACAGCGACGAGAACTTCCTGCATGAATCCCCACAAAAACGGGCGTATAATCTGAAGAAACAATAAAGTCAGGTAAGGCATTAACAAATGTAATCTGCATGAATGATCGAATAATGGGATGGGAACTGTCGCGAAAAAAGTAGAACCTTGAAACTGTTTGCCACAGATATAAATGGACTAATCCCAGCCCTCCCTCCCTTACTGGCCTGAATAGGTTGTCCCGTCTCGTTGGTTCAAAAGTGGAAGACCACACGAAAGTTGCGAAAGTCCGATGAAAGCTTTGTATGTAGGACCGAGCGCAATGAATAAGTTGCAATACATAGTAAAGCTTTGTAGCAAAAATGTATTGCAAGGTTCAACTCTCCCAAAAGATGGAAAGGCGGTGTGGAACAAAAGTTTGGGCCTGTCGTTCAAGCTTAGGAACGCGTTCTTTCCCGTAACGTGCACTGAATCTGTAGGCATCTAACGGCACACTGCCAAGGTACTTTGGTGGAGTACGAGTTCAATTAATTCCTGCGAACTTCTCCGGCGTACTACCCCATGATCCAAACCATAATCCTAAACTTTTAGATGAGTTTAAACGAGCACCTGATACAATACCAAATTTACTTATTGTAGATACCACATTCTCAACACTTCGTTTGTCAGAGCAAAGAATGGTACGTCGTCTGCATAAGCCAATACCTTAACTTCATTGCCTAATATATCGAAGCCGCGAATACTATTGGATCGTATTGCGCTCAGGCATAGCTGTTCAAGATAAAGTGCCAACAGCAATGGGGACAATGGGCAGCCTTGCTTCACAGAAGAGGCAAATAGATACCGACTTTGACAGGTGTCCATTAATAATTAGACGAGTTGAGCAGTCATTGTAACAAAGTTTAACGCCTTCCAGCAACAGAGAGCCAACATTTGCATGTTCCAGAAGGGAAAACTGAAAGGAATGACTGACACGATCAAAAGCTTTGGCAAGGTATACCTGTAGCATAGCAAGCTGTCCCTGACAACTGTAGCAATACTGAAGAAGTGTTCGAGCGATGTGTATATTTGTTTGTATGGAACGACCCCTAATTTCACATGTCTGGTGAGAACCAATAAGTATTGACATCACAAACTGTAACCGATTTGATAATAGTTTATCAAAAATTTTGTAATCAACATTTGACAACGCTATTGGCCTGTAGCGTTCAATGGAACGAAGTTTTTCCTTTTCAGAACTTTTCGGACTCAGAACAGTATGGCTTTTGCAAAAGGACTGCGGGAGAGTCTTGATGTCGTAACTTTTCCTAAATATATCCAACAGAATTGAACTGAGAGTTGTTTTGAATGATTTATAAAATTAAGCAGGAATCCCATCAGGGCCAGGTGTTTTTGACAAAGGTAGTTGATCAATGGCCTCCTTAACTTCCGCTAAACTTATAGGACTACTAATGATAGCGCAATCATCCTCGTTCAATGGGCTTAACAGAGAAACAAAATTTGCTTTGCGTTCGCCACCATGGTCATCAGTAAGAGCACTAAAGAACACTTTGTAGTATATTTCGAATTGCAAGATAATGTCTGTTGTATCTGTTAGAAGAGCACCGTTAGAACGCAGATCTGGAATAAACTTGGACAGTGCGTGGCGCCGCTCATCAAGTAAAGCTTGACGCGTCGGTTGCTCAGAATTCAAAGTCTTGCTGTTCCGAGATCGAATACGCACACCTCTGTAGCGAGCAGCATCATAATTTTGTAGCTGGCACTTGATGCTTTCAATCTCATTAATGTATGCATCTGGTTTTTCGCATTCAATCTCATAAAGGTTACAGAGGTTTTTAAATAATCTGTTCTCCTCATTCATTCGATAGTACGATTTGACGGATCCAATCTTTATGGCTAGTGCACGAACCTCTTGTTTAAAAAGCTCCCAAGCAGCGAAAACATGCAATCCTCTAGAAAAAGAATTTCTCAGTGCCTCTTTAACTCTATTATTGAATTCCTGATCGCTTATGAGGCCTGGAGTTCATCTTCCAAAGTGCCCACTGTGGTCGGAAGTGAGTTCGGCGGCTTGCACCAATTTTGCGATAACCATAGTGATCCGAAAATGAAACTGGCTAAGTGCTGCACGAAAGTTCTCGAGGTAGGAGTGATGAAGATACGTAAATTCGAACAAGGCGAGCAAAAGAGCTTCCCTGATGCCGAGTATAGGCAGTTACTTGACCGAATGTACCGATGTCAATGAGCCCTGCATTATCTACGATACCACTTAAAACTTCACTACTCCTGTCTCGGTGACTATCAGGATTGCTGCGATCACTAGGATCGCATACACAGTTAAAGTCGCCAATTAGTAAAGTGAAATATTCACAGTTAACTAGACTGGACATGTCTTCAAATAACTGAACCATTTTTGAAATCTCATTAAATGCATACAAGGTGATAATCCTCCACGGAACTCCATGCAACACAAAATCGCAGCATATGTACCTGCCTTCGCTGTCAACATTAGTACCAATTGCTGAAGAGGGTAAACTCTTTCTCAGAAACAACCAGCAGCCCGCAGACACACCTTTTGCATGTGAAACGCAAACGTTATAGTCGGACAGAAAGGGCCGTAGGGCCTTCTCAGTGTCTTCGTCACTCTCGATCTTTGTCTCCTGGATGGCGACAAAGTCGAGGCGTTTTCTTGTAAAAAGCCTGCGGAGCTGCGCTCGGACTGCGCCATGATGACTACCAACAGTATGCTTACTGTCCCTTGTTATCACTTCTATAGGTCGCCTCCAACGGTGAGGCTTCTCTTGAACCCCCCAGCAGGCCTCCTAGATCGCCGACAATTTCCCCTGCATTTAGACGTTCGGCGACGACGCACCTTCCGGGATTCACACTCGTTGTGTCACTCTCCTTGCTTGAACCTGAGCTGTACGTCGCGCATCGCTTGGGAATTGTCGCATCCACAGAAACAATATCGCGTAGTACTCTGCAAGTGTACTACGCGATAGTATGACGTTTGTCACATCTGTTTTCGTACGGTGCGATATTGTCGTGTTCGCGCAGCATAATCCCCGTGCTAAGCCCGAAGGTGACTGTGTATGTCGCACGGAATTCCCCAAGAGCACTACTTGCTACCACCTGTATTCCTAAGCTGAACGGAGCAGCAAACTTCAGTCTAATTTCCAACGTCTGCGAAGCCGCAAATGTGATGCGTGTTTGTGTTGTCGGGTTCGATCAGTTTAGCCCGAAGTTATGAACGAGTGGTGTGTATGTGTGTGTGTGCACGTCTGTGTGTGTATGAGGCGCGTGATTTCCCATACCGCATATACACCAAACGAAAAGCCCACGTCTGCGAAGCCGCAAATGTGATGCGTGTTTGTGTTGTCGTGTTCGAGCAGTTTTGCCGGAAGTTATGAACGCGCGGTGTGTGTGCGCGTGCGCGTCTGTGTGTGTATGAGGCGCGTGATTTCCCATACCGCATATACATCAAACGAAAAGCCCACGTCTGCGAAGCACAAATGTCATGCGTGTTTGTGAGTGGATACAGAAGATGGAAAGTGATTTGATTTGTGATCATCGACCATAGCGACAGCCTGGCTGGTCCATCGTGAAATATATGTTCTGAACGTGTGTTGATGTTCTCTGCGAGTATCTCGTAAAGCGTAAAAACATTCCACTAGAGGCTGTGGTTCACAGCCCGAAAAGAGTTCATTTGTGAGCAACCCCTCTTCGAAGGGGGGGGGGGGTGGCAGTGGAAGGTTGTGTTCGGTGATTCGCCGTAGCACCAAATGATGGATCACTGAGTAGTACCAAAGCTACTCGGAAAGGGGGGGGGAGGGGGTTATACTCAGCCCCCCGAAATTTTTCGATTTTGCATGAGCATATACACACAGGCGTGCGCAGGGTTCCCCTTCAGGGGGGGGGGGGGGGGGCGAAAGTTCGTCGCAACGCTCCCCCCGCCCTCCCTATTATTTGAATGTACGGGGCTGACTTTGCGCCCCCCCCCTTAAGTGACTAGGGGGAGCTGCCGACCCGCCCCAGCCCACTCGTGCGCACGCCTATGTATATATATACACACATGCACTCATACGAACGCATGCACGAACATAACTAAAGTATGAGTGAAGCCCCCTCCCTCTCGAAAAAAAAAATTTGGGACTGCACTACTGGTACCGTACTTGTGCTTCAAGCACACACCACACATATTTATTTTTGTTCGCCTTTGGCAGGCAGTACCAAGGCGCCGTCTCATATTGGTACCCTTACCGTCTGAGACGGCCGATCAAAGCGTTCTCCCTTGCTGCGTCTGTGGCCGCTACAGGCCCAAGACATAATTGATATTTTTCTTATTTGTGCGCATAAAAAATGAGACGTTGAGCGCTTTCTGCACCAGCCGTCTCCATGAGGACTGTTCATAAGGAAAGGGTGAAAACTTTTTGTAAGCCGATACGCTGTACCAAAACGAAAACATCCCAATCTTATCGGAAGTGATGACCAGCCTTTTTTCCTTATGCCATCGTGTCTGAGGAGAAGAAAGCAGCACAGCAGGAGCTCTTCGGTTGATTAATGCAGACCCACCCAGGACCATCCAAAAATTTCTTTCGGAGGTGATGACAGTTGCGAAGACATTAGAAGGGCACACCCAACAGTGTATACAATGCTCAATTCCGGCAAGCCCTCTGCTCTGAGAACCTGTGCAACACCATCAGAGCAAAGGTGTGGGAGGAACTGTAAAACTTGAAATCCTTGTTGCATCCACACGAAACTTCAGTTGCTGATGTTCTATGCAAGCAAATCTACCGGTTGAGTATTTCTGCGCCAGCATAGCTTTTGCCAAGAGCCATAAGCTGTAGTATTGCTGTTTACCCGGTGAAATCACTGCAAGAAGCCACACTACTACAATTTCGTCAGCAGGTGCCATTAACATCCGGCCCACTTGATGGCCAGGTCGGTGCTCCAAGGAATTACAACATTTCTCAACAATTGCAACGGTTACGTGTGATCCAGAAAAACAAGTTTCTTCCGCATGGATTTTTTCTGAAATAACAAAACATGGCACCTTCTTTGAAACGGTTACTCCTTGAAGCCTGTCGGATGTGGTACACGTCTGCCCCATAAAGTGGATGGGGGGTTGACCACCGCCGTAACTCAGTGAAGATTGAAAAGCAGCTTTTTTAGAGCGTCTGACACGTTATTCGAAGGTCGCAGGTTGGTACAGTCCTCGCCAGTGGCAAGCTGTCTTTTTCGTCCACTTTACTTTCTTCTCATTTATATCACAATGACTACAAAGAACATTTCCCCTACTTTCCTTCGCATTAGTGTCTGTTCACTCTCATTAATATATTGTCTAACAAAGTAAAACGAGCGCTTAAAGTTCCCCTAATTTCGTTCACTGTAAGGAGGAGTTTCATTTGTGCCGCTTGGCTGTTGTTTTCTGGCCGGTCTTTGATGCCAAATTCCACGTCAGAGATCCGATCAGATACGCACTATGGCTTTATTGAAAGCTCAACGACTAATAATGAAGGCTTGCGCTGGTGCCGCTTAGGGGAGGAGCTTTGTCGAACCAGCCTTTCTTTAATTCAACTACTAATTTTCTATAATGATGAGCTAGGACTGGCGTACCTATGCAGCGAGCTGTGGTGGTGTTAGCAGCTTGGTTCAGGCATGATAATGGCATTTGAGGAAAATAGAGCACCGTATGATCCACTCTGGGGATTTTTTCGGGGTAAGATTGCAACGCTAAGTAGTTTTTATTGCATAAGGCTGAAAAGCAGATTTATTTCTCATTTCGAACATCCATGAAAATTTATGGGATTGAAGTGTAGCAGGGGCATAGGTAGAAATGTTTTTCGGGGGGGGCGGGGGATACCTCCTTGAAGTGGCCATTTTTCGCTCTGTATGTCATGGCGAAAAAACATTTTGGGAGGCGGGGGCACGCGCCTGGTGTGCCACCCCCTGGCTACGCCACTGAAGTGTAGTGCCTGCCGTTACCGTAAATGGTACACCTTTCTCTCAGCATCTAGCTACTATGGGGCATTTCACCTAGAGGATTGATGTTGTGGTACCTGTGACCGAAGTCTCACTATCAGTGAAATGTGTCAACTGGCTCGCTGTACATTGTTATTTGTTTATGCAATGATCTTCTGTTCAGCCTTCTCTTTTTGGGCACTCCAGGACGGCAAGCTTACGACCGTCTGGCTCTCTTTCGTTTTCTGGCCAGCTCGAAGCAGTAACATCTAAAGCTTTTCAATCTTTACGTAGTTTGTTTGCAGAAGGCAGATGTACTTGTGGGGTGCAGACATCCCTCAAATATTTTTCACCTTGCACCAGGAACCAGCTTTTTCTCTAACATAGCGGCTCAAAAGAAAGTTCCTGCTGCATACATCCTGAATCATCAGTGGAGAGAGACTTGTCACAAACCACCAAATCTTCGCGGCACATTTTCTTCTGCCACTCCGCGTGTAGTTCCTCATCAGCAGGCAATTGACAAATCGACATGCTGGTGGCTTTTCCAGACTGAGACTTGCAAAAGGACACTTGTGTGCTCTCTGAATGCTGCAGCAGAAGCAGCAAACAAGCATGCAGTCAATTCATAACAGTAGGCAGACTTGAAAACGAAAAGTTACATTGTGGAAACTGACTGCCAGTTGAAAACGTGGTGCATCTTGCAACAAGCTGTGTTTACGAGTAATGGTATTAGCTTTCTTGAAGCATCTGTGTACAGCGATAAGGCCAGATTGTCTCCAACATGGACGTGCTCTACCCCGCTGCTTCATACAACCTGAAGAAGTAATTAACATAAAAAAATTTGTTGAACAAGTGGCAGTGGCACAACCCACTTTGACAGCTTGGCTTGAAATTTTCATGTGCAGCGCTTAGTCATGATCATAGGGAAATGTGTCTATTGTACTAGAGCAAGGCTTTTTGAATGCCCTTCCTTGCCACGCTGTGACAGTGCTGTGTATTCCATGAATCCGAAAGTATTTTGTTAAAAGGCCATAAAGATAAAAAATGTGTCTCTCAGTTTTCCAGGGAGGGGTTCATTTAGTAGTAACAGCAATGTTGCTCTATAGTGCAAAAACTGGGCTTTTGCTTTTGTACCTCCTGCAACAAATCCAAATTCTTTTAATCTTAAGCTCGTTTCGTGTTCATCAGTTGCTCAACAATATTACAAGCTAGTAGTTGTATGGTAGCTTTTCTCATATATGTTGCCTTGCACACAGTGATCAAAAGCTGCAATATATTGTAAAAAGAGGACCACGTTTATCTTTGTATCTGAATTAGGATGTGTGTGTGTGTACACACGCATAAACGCACACGTGTGCATGCTTACAAGGCACGGTGTACGTTGTATATGCTTTGCTTTGTTTTCGTAGTTTGATTCGCTCGATGCTTAAGTTTACATGAAGGCCACTACTGGTTTAATAGCAGTAGCGTGGGAAACATTCAACATTATTATTGAAATATCCAAACAGGCGGCCACTTCTTAATATGTTTAAACTAACAAGTGTCCCCTATGTTCATATCCACTGCACCAAAGCGCCATAAATGGTAGTGTTGTGCTGATCAATGCATTCAGAACTCTTCTTGCTGTGCTTGATCAATCAAGCACAGAACTATTCAGAGCTATTATTTATGGATATTCTAGTGCTTTAAAGGTATGAATCTGCAGTATACCAACAAAAAGTGTGTTGGGACATTGTGCCTTAGTAGTCTTTAAAAGCCTTCTCATTTTTGAGGTCAGGCCTTAGAATTTTGTTTTTCTTTTCTTTTGCTTCATCTTCAATTCTGTGCTAACTTAGCCTTGGTAAATGGCCCATACATAGTCCAAAATGCAACAGTGGTTGCCAATCTGCATGAACTCATTATCTCGTATTGCCTTTTTCTAAGGTGCCAGCTGCTGCTTTGCTCTCAGAAACTTTCATAAAAGAATACGTTCTCTCAGATGAGTGCTTGCAGTATTTTTCAAAGGTGACGCCTGAGGCTAAGTGACTCCATTTATTTATTTTTTGGCATGCACTATATGATGCTGATGTGCTGTGTGATCAAATGATTCTTCAGTAGCTTTCATCGAATACAATGTACTATATAGCAACCCTTAACCAGTTATCAAATAACAGTGTAATATGTAGCAACGATAAATTTCAGTCAAAATGTTTTTTGTTACATTTGTGCAGTCAGACACTTGTGCACTTCTATTCATTCTGGTTTTTTCTATTCACCTGCCATATCAAGTGTTAGGAAGTGATGGCAGTTAAAAATGTCATTATTGAGAGAATGGTGCTATGGTTTGGGAGTGGATAGGGGCAAAATACTGACACGGATGTAAACAACACAATGCATGAATCACATGTAAACTTGCGTAGGGGAACATTAGGCTTCTTTGTTTGCTTTGTTGTGAACGAACAATGTTACAGAAAGCAACGACAGAACAATGTTTTAGGGTACTGTTGGCTATATTAAATGCAAAAGATTTCTATGTGAACCAAAGGCACTTTGGCCGTTTCTGTTTTATCTATCTGCCTACATCTGGGCCCTCTCGTGCTTGTCTGCTGAACTTAGTATACAAAAAAATAGTATTGGAGAACATGAGTGTACGACAGACATGATTAACAGGCCATGACATGAACAATGTCACATGCCCGTCACTGGCACAGATAATCCATGTCGAACACAACTCACGCCACAAATTATTATTGATTGTTGGCATCGATGGCATTGTCGGCAACAGAAGGCCCAAAACAAACAAACATTTATTAGCCGGGTGACTAAACTGGTGTTACAGCCAT
>JALIZH010020888.1:0-47373 GCA_030522465.1 Rhipicephalus appendiculatus | reverse complement strand
GATGAACTCTGGACAAGAAAGAGTGCCTTGGGTTGTTGCGTGATAACAATTTGCTCAATTTGCAATACGATAAAACCATCATGAATCAGTTTTTGCGTGGATAGGCAGTAAAACCAACGTGGACATGACAATACATGAAAACCCTAGAGATCTTTCGATTAAAATTTAGAAACTAAGAGATATGTCATCATAAATAAATACGAATGTTTTATGTTCTTCCGGAGGTGTCCAATAAAACAACATAAAACATGGCCAGTGGAAAGCTTTAGCATGTTGTTCAGTGGCAAGCACAACATGTTTGTGTTCGTTGTGCAGTCATTGTTGTGTAGCCCACGCATGCAGGCATGCAGCCGGCGCTGCTCGCCCGTGTTCGTAAGCCAACAGCTTTGCAAAATTGTGTACAATAATTCTACAGAAATGACAAAATTCAGTGTATATATATATATATATATATATATATATATATATATATATATATATATATATATATATATATATATATATATATATGCGTGTGTGTGTGTGTGTGTTAGGCATTATGAGATGTGTTTGTATTCTTTGGAAGCACGCTAATATATGGTGTTCATTAACGTGCTCTGACCCCACGCACAATACACGTGCCTCTAGCACTTCGCTTCCAGCGAAATGTGACCGCAGTGGTCTACATTGAACCCGCGATTTTTGAGTTACCAGCCGATTCCTTTAAAGCTTCCGTTACATACTTGGTTCATTTTTTGAATAACATTTTTCGGTACTCCACGTGCATGATTCTTCTGCAATGAATGTTAATTTTCTTCGCTACTCTTATCGGTTTACTTAGGCCCCATCTTGTTTCTTCTATGCGTAGCCTGGTTGTACGCACGGCATACACACCATTTCTATGAAACCACGGGCCGAGTAGCTGATCCTTATGCACGAAGTGAACCGCTATGGCGAAGGTTTTCTTAGTGCTTCTTCAATGGTGCAGCATTGTAGGTAACTACATTTTATCCTTCTGCTATGGCTTTGTACACCTGGGTTTCATTTTTACACGTATTATTTTATTCCTTTGCTAAGCAGGCTTCATATATAGGCCACGTTTCAAATAATCAAAGCTTCATGCACGCATGTTTAGTAACAAAGGGCGTGCTTATGTCTCTTTGCAAACGTGTATCTATAAGAAATTAGCATTTTTCGGAACCGCATTGTAATTATGGCGATATGAAATGTCATAATTGTTACCATAAAAGAAACTTCCAGCCTGTTATGATGGGAATACTAAAGACTTGACCAAACAATAGGAGGCTAAGTAAATTGAACAAATTTGACAGAATGTACCGGATGCAAAACCTTACTGAAGCGATTATATGTGTATACACCTAAACGATGCCGCTTAATGACAGATCTATGCTCAGCACAGTGACGTAGAGAAAACAAAAACGGTTTTTGGTGTATAGTGACAAAGAAAATAAGAGGTATGTGGGTGAAAATTACCACACTCTTATAAATGCGCTTATGAATTTTCATTGGTAATCACACTTGTAAAAGTTCGGAAAGGCTTTGCGCCGTTCGAAGCGGCGCCGCGCCACGACGGGGCACAACGGAAGAAAAATGCTACGCAATCTCGATTTGGTGTCGTCGCAGAGGTGTTCGCTCCGCTTCGTTGTGCACTGCTGAACCCAGTTGAGTACCTTCACGTTCTGCACAATTCCACACGTGTCCACGCGCAGCACGATAGGCAGTTATTGCAGTCGATGCATGAATAATTGTGTACGAACGTGATAATATGTGGACCACAAATGATATTTAAGCGCTCTCATGCATATGAAAGGTTGCTCTTTTTCCTACTCAGCTTAGATAAAAGAGAGGGTACTCTGCTAAAATTAATCAATCTGCGGCTGAGATAAACCCCAATTAAGTGCACTACTGTAGCTGTTATTATGAATAAGCCATATACGATGTAAGTATACGGACACTCAGAACTTTGATTTCGGTTGTCGCGTATCGAAAGACAAGTAAAAACTGTTTTTCTTCCATACCAAAAGTCACGCATTGGTGGTTTAATGCCACTACAATTTATATTACGGCACGCACGTGCTTTTGACGGTTACGCGTTTGTCACTGTTCACAAATAACCGATACTTGCATTTCACATACGGCGCCAAATATTTCTTGCCGTATGGTACGTTTGTTGTTTCGAAACGCAGCACGCCCGTATATCGCGGTTAGACGAATCAAAAGTTGGAATATGTTCATTTGAAAGCAGCCCTACTAATAGACAATATAACTATTGGGAAAAGAGGGCAATTTAATAAGAACGCCAATGGGTTCCCTTCATCTCTTCGTGTTTTCCTTGTTGCAGAAGTACGTTCCTTCTCCCAAATAAAAAGCCATTCCATGCCACCCATCAATAACTTTTCTAACTGAAAATGATTCCTGTATAAAAGGTAACAGCAAAAAAAGCACGTGGCTAGCTTTTTTCGAATGATAATAAGGAAAAAAAGTTGATGAAATTACTAAGCACTTATGCATTATGCCTTTATGCTATATATTGTTACTAACTTATTGTTCTCGCTCTATGAGAACTCGCTATCTTTAAACCTGGATGTTGCGCCATAATTTCATACTTTTTCAGCGATGTGTTCAGCTAGTTCAAAGTCAGGACCACGCAACAATGACGGTGAGTTGTTTGCAACGCTTCGCTGTCGTGGTTTACGACGTGAAAGCACAGAGCATCGGATTGTACAGAAGTTACGCTTATATGAATGCAATATCGAAGCCGTTGTTCGAAACGACGGGCATCGCGTTATCCAATCATGACCGTCCACTGTATAGAGCTGAACGCCAAACTGGTATGCATGTTAAGTGAGAAAGGTAAAGTAAAGTGAATGAATAGATGCACGACTGTCATCTGAGAAGCTGCAACTCGCTCTCGGTGGAACTGTAGTTCTGTCGCTTGGTTGTCTTTGTCTTTCTTCTTTCTTAATAAATATTCGTCAATACTATGCACTGCTGCCTGAACGGTCTTAACCATAGCCGCAGTTTCTAGAGGCAGACTGGCTGTCCTATGCCAATTTCAGTTTTTGTTCTCTCTGCTGATTTGATGAAGTAACGTGCATTTTAAAATTAAAGTGCTTGTGGTTCAAAGTACTGTTCGTATATAACGACGAAATGCAAGAAGGATGCTAATGAGATGGAAGATAGTCACAGACAGTGTCCCCACCTTCTCGCAGGCGGACTTTTCTCGACAATGGTTATTGTGCACTCGTGGTGTGGACAATTTGTGCTACAAATTCTTGTCAGTACTTGTAATTCTTGTTGATGCAACACTATACTGTCACTCAATGAACATTTTTTGTTAAAGGTTACATTCTTCATATCTCTTGTGTATACTGTAGTTTACCATCAGTTTATTTCAACTCGATCATGTTCCATAGAAAAAAGAAATCGGTGAAGCTTGCAAAACAGCGAAACTTGAAGATTTTGAAGACTAATTTGGTTGCTTCTAGCTTGTTTCTAGGAATTAGCTAGGTGATGCAGGTTCTAGGATGCTGCCACGTTGCTACCAGCCATTAGCAAGGTGATGCTAAGTTGTTTTTACGTTGATTCTCAGAGCACATAAATTTGAGTTACATCACAGACTGTCAAAGACACGACACGCTTGTCTAAGCTCCACAGACAGAAGGTCGCGCTGAAACCAAGCATTTGAGCCTCTCGTGGATCTACGTGCACGTCGTCGTTGGCGTGGGCCTTCCGTCGCAGCGGGGTCATCTCGCAGCCTTCGTTGCCTTTCTTGTTCCCAAGTTATTCTCTTGTTATACGTACTCGGAGTGTTCGGCTCGCCGCCGTCACTTCGCATTCATTTCCTGGGTTTTGTAGGGCTAACTGTTGCCTTCTTCATTTTTAATGAACTAGTGGTTAGTAGTGGGATTTACCTAATATCTGTGGCGCACACGCGTTTATGATGATTATAGTTTTTTGGTCGACTAAAATGGAACGATTCGCTAAATAAACAGCTTCGCCGTTAAAGCAAAGGAATTGGTGCAATGAAAATGCAGAATTTATTATTCATTGGTTGAATTAACTTAGAGCAAATAAAAACTGTACAATAAAATTTTCTGACCGAACGCGGTGGTGCCTTCAGCAGATGACTGCCTGAAGCAATATGCTGCACTATAATTTTAAACGACAGGATACTGAGTACACGGGACATTCGTTCAAAGATCACTGCATCATGCTTTTGTGGCCACAAGTCGATGGAAGTGGCAGAAAAAGTCGCGCCACAAATTTACCACGCCTGAACACGACAATATACTCAAGAACTTCCGCCCAAAGAAAGAAACAATTCCCTTTTGCTAAACAAATCTCAACATATGGTTTAGTGTATAATACGGGCAGTATTATTATATATTAGCTATAATGTTTGAAGAATAGGCACAGTTCCTAAGAACTGAATTTCTGAAGCGAATGTGTACGCTTGATTGACCATCAAGTCAAGCAAACACATGCTAAGTGTACTTTTCTTGGGGCTCGTTTTACTTTTAGGCAAAACCAAACTAATACAAATGGCAAATAGGCCAGTGAAACATAAGGGCCAACAAATGTCTTTGGCTGTTGTGTTCTAATGATAAAGTAAATTGCAATGAATTAAGGCGCCCAAAAAGGTTAATACTTCCATCACTTTACTTCACTTCGTTGACGTCATTCTTACTAAACTACAGTTAAACACAACATTTAGAGACCCCTATGATTTCTCTGTCCTAAATGTCTGTTGCATTCGTTTGGTTGTGTCAAACACATAATAAGGCTTACGCATGGAGTTAAAAAGTTACGCTTAATTTTGTCCTTAAACGTGTCAACAGGAGAAGACTCTCTGCGTGATTTCAAAATAAGTCTTTACGTCATTGTTGACGAAGCACTCACCACGCACTTTAGAAATGACCACATAAAGATCCGTAGTTACGTTGAAGAACTTATATCAAAGGCAAGTGCAAATACGTTTTTCTTGTTCCTGTATATTTTGCACGCTCCGTTTATTTCTTTAATCAATTATTGCATTACCTACACTAAGAAATTCGCGATTTGGCTCTCTCTATATATCATGCAATTGTTTGTTATTTGTGACGAGCAGGCGGAGAACCCACCTCGGTACCATAGCAGGTGAGGGGTTGTACTGCTCATGTTAGGACGTAGGTTCATTTCCCAGCCACGCCGGTAGCAATGGACGGAGGAAACAAAAAGGCAGAAGGCAGGGAGGTAAACTGCTCAAACTTATTGCCATGTTCTTCACAATGGCACGTTTCATACTATTGTAGTGTCTTTGCTCTTAAATCACCATAACATAGCAGGTGGAGAAGAAAGTTAATGAGGCAGACATGGAAATTTGTTTCTAGTGTTTCCGCTTACAAAAATAGCACATTTTAAAAGTAAAAAAAAAACAGCCCATTCAATAAAAGCACGACGATTCATGAGATCGTCTTTTCAGTATACTATCCTGCACTTCCTCAAACAATATTAAGTGGTGGTCCTTACCAATTGCTTCTCGGGGTTCCTCTTTTCGGTTCCTTGTCGATTGCTTACAAGACTATGGGCGAAAGTATTTACGCACTTGTCTTCCTTCCGTTTGCGTCTGTGGTGTTCCTTTATTATTTACTTCACTAACATTAAGTATGCCAATGTCCTTAGACGCTTATCAGCTCCTACCACTCTCATCTATGTCATCTTTCTGTGCTTTTATATATATCCATTTGACTCAGCATGCATTGGTATATTATGATGCTCTGATAGAAGTCGTTACCCGACATTAGCTATTGTTATCTAAATATACAAGCTTCCTCTCCTCTCTATCGTTATAACTGTATGTATAATTTTAATTCTTCATATGTACACTAAGAAATGATCGTAATAACTCGAGCTATGGAGGTCACTATCGTTTTTATACCCCACGCCACTTTTTCAAGGCCAGCAACTTTTTAAAAGCTGTGGCTGCTGCTGTTGCTGATGCTGCGAAGGAAGCGTTTTAGACCACCGTCTTTGTTGATGCTGTGGCTGGTCCTCATGGTATTTTAACGGGATAGCGTTGAAGAGGTCGTTCCGCAGAAATTCCGGCGTTGGTGTCGGTGACGGCGTCGTTGGTTGTGAGCGAAAAATAATCTCGTCCGTGACCCAAAAATCGAGAAGGGTGCAAAATAAAATGAATAATAAAAAATTACACCATCTCCCGCTAAAGGGAACCATGTATAGATGTGAAGCAGCGGGCGCTAACGCTTACACTGGTGGCGGTGTTGACGCTGGTGCTCATCGCAGCGTTGCGTAGGAGAGAAAACTGCGGAGGCGCAAAGCACGCAGTGATGGAGCGGGGTTTCCTACTGAAACATGCCAATCGCTGCTAATGGGCAATGAGACAGCAGACTCCGACTGGACACAGAGGCCCGCAGTCCGCTTTTAGTTAACGCGCACGCTGCGAATTTTTTATTTTTCAACAACGCACAGGAGAAATCTCCCACCGGCACCACCTTGCAGGTCAAGATCCAGTGCCATATATACGGGGTGGCCAGTGAACGGTTGTGCAGCGCTAGCAGTCGGTTTTTTAGATGTGAAGCATCTTATGGCGAAGCTTAATCCGGTGGTGGTGGTGGTGGTGGTGGTGGTGGTGTGCCGGCGTGACCACCCTAACTGCGCATGCGCAAACCTTTAAAAAAAATAAAAATAAAAAACCTCCTCTCCCCCCTCTCCCTCCTCTAGGCATCTCTCCCCGCGGCAACCACACCCTCACTGCGCATGCGCCTCCCCTCCTCTCTCCCCTCTTACACTCCCCCCTCTCTCCTCTAGGCATCCCTGCCCGCAGCGTCTACACTCCCACTGCACATGCGCGTCCCCCCCTCTCTCTCCTCGCCTACGCTCCCCCCCTCTCTCCTCTACGCATCCCTGCCCATGGCGTTCACACTCCCACTGCGCATGCGTATCACCCCCCTCTCTCTCCTCTCCTAGGCTCCCCCCCTCTCTCGCCTCGCGACGCCGACGCAGGCAGCGTCTGCTAGCGAGTTTCTTGGTTGAAAAAACCGACTGCTCGCGCTGCACAACCGTTCACTGGCCATCGCGTATATATGGCAATGGATCTTGACCTCCAAGGTGGTGCCGGTGGGAGATTTCTCCTGTGCGTTGTTGAACAATAAAAATTCGCAGCGTGCACGTTAACTAAAAGCGGAGTGCGGGTCTCTGTGTCCAGTCGGAGTCTTCTGTCTCTCATTGCCCATTAGCAGTGATTGGCATGTTCCAGTAGGAAACACCGCTCCATCACTGCGTGCTTTGCGCCTCCCCAGTTTTCTCTCCTGCGCAACGCTGCGATAGCGCCAGCGTCAACGCCGACGCCAGTGTAAGCGTTAGCGCCCGCTGCTTCACATCTACACATGGTTCCCTTTAGCGGGAGGTGGTGTAATTTTTCAACCAAGAAACTCGCTAGCAGACGCTGCCTGCGTCGGCGTCGCGAGGCGAGGGAGGGGGGGACGCGCATGCGCAGTGGGAGTGTGGACGCCGCGGGCAGGGATGCCTAGAGGACAGAGGGGGGGGAGCGTAGGAGAGGAGAGAGAGGGGGGACGCGCATGCGCAGTGGGAGTGTGGACGCCGAGGGCAGGGATGCAGAGAGGAGAGGGAGGGGGGAGCGTAGAAGGGGAGAGAGGAGGGGAGGCGCATGCGCAGTCAGTATGTGGCTGCCGCGGGGACGGGATGTCCTAGAGAGAGGGGGTGAGGAGGTTTTTTATTTTTATTTTTTTAAAGGGTTTGCGCATGCGCAGTAAGGGTGGTCACGCGGCACACTAGCACCACCACCGGATTAAGCTTCGCCATAAGATGCTTCACATCTAAAATTTCCGGGTCTGAATGAGGATCGAATTCAGACCGTCTGCGTGGCAAACAGGTGTTCTACCAGCCACGCTTCTGCTGGTGATTACATTGAAAATAACTTCATCTGCTTGGAAATGCAGTGAAAATAACTTTCATGCTTCACAAACACACGCGTTCAGTATACAGGCGTCACAATACAACACGTATATCGCAGTAATATTGCGTGGCACAAGCGTACATTGCCATCGGGCGTCAGAAGATGTGAATATCATAACGAAATTGTGGTTCAAAGCCGTCCACTCATTACAAGAGACACACACGTTACGGTGCGTATTGCCTTAAGACCACGTAGTGGGTGCATAGCAAGTTCGAAAATATTTCCCGCTCGCAATTGCTCCTGGTTTAAAGCATGCTACCCATTACGTAGTATGCACTAAGTGATTGAAGTACGCACTAGAGATAGGATATCGCTATCTCGTTCAACTCTTAAAGGCGAAGCTTAAGGGTCCCCCAAATTTTTTCGTCCTCATATATATGGTTGACGCTGCCGGGTCGTCACATTTCGCGTCACATCAGCAACTTCAGGCTGTCGCCTTAGTGAGCTTAGTCTAACGGGAAAGCACGAATCGCTAACTTTGCGTGGAACGCGCAGCACAGTCACAGCGTAAGCTGGAGGAGCGGCCTTCATAGAGCCCGTCGATAACAATCCTTGGGCGTCTACTGGAAGTGCAGCTGCGAGGTACTAACTACGCCGTGAATCACCATTTGCCACAGCAGCGAGGCAATCACTACATCATTTTGTCCAGTTCCCATGAGGCATCCATTCGCCAACCCACGCTCTTACATAGCTGCACACTTTGTTGGTGCTGTGGCGGATAATGATAATTATTTATGGCTCAGTGCATTTAGAGCGAAAGCTGTTATGAGATCGTAACAACAACCGATTTTTTTGGCGCAGTTCTCCACCGCCGCCGCAGTTCCTAACTACCGCGCGAAGTAAAGAAATAATGACATCAGAACAAATATTCAGGATCGGACATCATTCGAACCGGACCTCTCTGCATGGCAGTCGAGTATTCTACTACAGAACCACGCCGATGATTAACACTTCTTCGTGAAAAAAAAAACCGTTTACAGGAGTCATGTCGCGCAAGGAATCTCGTAAGCATATGTAATATAGTGTGGTAGAAGAGCAAAATAACAACCGGGCGTCACACAATGCGAATTGCGTAACGAGTGGGTCGTTTAATGCTTCCAACCCATTACAAAGGGCTCAGCCATATTTCATCATCGTCAGCAAAAGCATCAAAGGAACTCAACAAAATGCTTTAGAGATGTGTAGCTGGTACCACGCTCAGAATGACGAATGATGATATAGTGAGTGTTTACCTACTTCACAGTTATGTTTTTATGACGTAGTGGGTACCTTTCAAGTGTACTTGTATTAGTTCTCACACCAGAGCTGACAAGGGGCTCTAGAAAGGCACCTCTTCAAGCTTTCGCGGTAAATGTACTGCGTGTTCCGCGTAGGCCTGGCGAATTGTTTAATGTGTAGGCCTCTAAACCACACCCGCTGTGGAACTCTTGTAGCGTGACGCATGGTACCTTTCTACGTTTAATTATTCTACGCACTACAGGGTCATTCCACGACAAGCTTTCCAGTCACTTTGGCGACTGTCTCAAATGTGCTAAAAAAGATCCTGCTGATTCCTTGCATTTAACATGGGGAATCGTTAAAATATTTAGGAGAGAAAAACTTTTTTTTTCAAGTGGAAGGCTTCTAAGTTTAGCAGAATGTCGTGTGCGTGTTGTTTGTCAGAAAATTTATACTGAGAGTATTATATCACATTGCTTCTAATCTCAATACCAAATTGGGATTTCCATATTGTGTGAAGCTCAGCGATACTAGCGCAATTTTTTAGCAATACATGCCTCCAGATGTTGCGCCAAAATTTTCCATGTTTGCAATTTATTGTATTATTATACAGTGCTATGTATGATTATCTGAGTAGTAAATAGCCCTTAATCCACAAACAGTATATTTTCCTGTAAAAATATTTTCAGGCCACCGATATTTCTAAATTCATAAAAGAATCACAAATTTGAGAAAATGATCATCTTTATCCGCATTTATACGCGTTTTTTACCACGTAGGGCTCCAATTAAAAATCAACTTTACACCTGAATCGAACGGAAATAAGCAGTTCTTATATGGCAAGCTTTATCGTTACAATTATTGTTATTAGAAGGATGATAATTTTTGAAGTTCCCCATTACCGTCAATATAAAAATTTATTAATTTATCTACTTTATGCATTGTCTTTGTCATTCAAAACTCCATCAAACAACTCAAATACTTCCTCTGTTCACTCTCGACATTCCTTCATCAGGCCATATAAAGTGTCAAGTGTGAATCGTTAAATCTTGTCTGAGCTGCTGCATGTTATCTGACAACTTTGGAAACTTTAAAAATAGCAAATTTACTATTATTTTACTAGTTATCTATGACCTCCTCACAAAAATATGAGAAGTTCGAGACTTCCAAGAAAAAGCCTCACCTGAGGTCTCTGCAGAAAGTTCACTTGAAGTCTCTACATTTTTAGGTGAATTATATCTTAAGAACCCTTAGTCCTCCCGGCTCGATCACTCTGAAAGGCTGTCGCAGTTATCGACGGGTGAGTGCATTCACTGCTTTTATCGCAGTTGTGTAACAAAACAAATCTTTCAGGGGGGAAGAAGAATATTTGGTAAAGACACCAGAGGGTGAAATTCTGGTCCGTGAAACGCTGCACAAACTAGCTCAGTTTGCGAGGCCACGCATGGCAATGTGGACTGCAGACTTGATACTGCTGTTGACAACGTGAGGATTTTTACCATTGTTTTGCCTATTAGGATTACCATACTCAATAGTTGAAGATTTGCTATAAATATACATGGTCTTCTTGGCACGTCAACCCTTATAGCTGCAAAGCATGCAGATCTAAGTGAATTATTGTCTATTTCTTAGCGCATTCACCATGCGGCCACTCACTCACACTACATCCAACGCCTAGAGCATTCTACTGGCAGTAAGAATACCCAAAAAACGTTTCTGTACCGGCCCTATCTTGACAAGCACAGTGTGTCCGCATTGGTTAATTTATATTTACAAATCATCGAAATACCCAGGATATAAGAAAGTATTTTCCGTTAAATTATTCATTCAGTCATACCGTGTATCCGGACCATTCAATTTATCGGCACACTCAGAGAGTGGTTCATTAGGACAGAACGAGTTGCACAACACCATGGGCAATAGGACAGGAATAATTTTGTTAATCGGCTTAATCGGCTACAGACCCCCCTCCCCTCGCTCGAGATAATGCAGATGAAAGCTTTATGTAACAGGAGGTTTTTCATGTCGGACTACGCAGCATTTATATACTCTACCCACTCTAGGACAGTACTCGGTGAGACGGAAAAGTTAGAAGATAGCCTTAGTGTTGCATGGGACGTTGTTATCTTTTGTTGACGCTGCACGTCAACGCTTTATCTCTATGGGGGGTTTTTAGAGATGCCATGGCATGAGTAAGTTCTTTCTAGTCGACGTGCGACAGAGTCTAGCACAAGCCATACGACACATGACATCTCGTACAGTGACCTGAAACAATTTCCGGACCACAAATATGCCAAGCTTCGGGTCACCGTTCACACTACAGCGAGCTTACCTATGCTACCGTATTTTCACAGCTGGCGAGACCAACGTTCAAATCTACAAAGACATCCTCATTTGGCGCGACGGAGAGCTGGATATCCGTACTTATACTATACACTTCCAGCATGCTCATCCAGTCATTTATTGCTCAAAAATGTGTTCTGTCTTCTCAGATTCTTCTTATGCGAATAATTTGTCTCACAACAACAGCCACTAACAATACCTTCAGAAAGCCCATGGATGAGCATCAGTACCGCCATTTGAAAACTAGTCAGACAAAGCACTGCAATAGTGGAATCTCTTACGGTGAGGCATATTTATAGAAACAAAAATGATTCCGCAGCATAAGCTGTTCCCTTTAACAGTAAAAACATCGAGCTACCCTTCAGAAACAGACAGTTCAATTAAATTGGTTAAGGTACCTTAAAACCGAAAAGATTTTATTTGCGACAATTTCAATGTACAATCTTCACGCACTAAACAAGATTCAGTAGTTCAACAAACTACATTTTAACAAAATCATAACAGTTTCTCATGAAGCATCACCTCTTAATGTCTCAAAGAAACTGGCGCAACGGCACTTTCCTTAGCCTTCACGAGCAGCGTCTACCAGCCCGGTAGCAGCTCAGGAAGCCTATTTCAACCTACTGACGCCACCAAAATGCCGTCAAGATCGCATGGCCACACATTGTCCGCATTACCTCCGGGTAGTGTGCATCGCAAAGCAGTGTGGACAGCAGTGCAGACATACCAGTATGCCGCAAATTCTCAAAAAAAAAATTAATTCAGCTTAGCAACAGTGGTGCCAAGCCTGAATGAAGTGCGAAGCTGGGCCTCCTCCTTTGTTTTTCCTTAATAAGTGCGGACCACTTTGCGGGCTGTCATATGTTGTATATATATATATATATATATATAGTTCAAAAATATATCCAGCACGTAGGAAAAATGGTTCTTGGGAAGGACTGACGTTTCGGCCGCGGGACCGGCCTTCGTCGGAGTGATGCACACATGCGACATCAACGCAATATAAGACGACCAATGACTTAGCGTAGCACTATTATTGGCTGACAAGCGATTGTTAAAAGCACGTGGGGAACAGTGTGCGTGATGGGACAGGAAAACGGGAATGTACGCATGCGCATTTGCGGGCGAAAACGGAATGCAAAAATAAAGCGACAGTACGTATGTGTCACCAAAACGAAAATACGTGATAGTTTCAACTGAGCACAGATTATTGATCAACATAAGCGCTTATGTTGAAACGTCAACGATCAACATAAGCGCGGCCGAAACGTCAGTCCTTCCCAAGAACCATTTTTCCTACGTGCTGGATATATTTTTTGAACTGTTACTTCCGGGTCCTATGGTAGCCCTTCATTATATATATATATATATATATATATATATATATATATATATATATATATATATATATATATATATATATATATATATATATATATATATATATATATATATATTGCTCGCTCATTTTATTTGTGTTTCTCTCTTTCGCTGTCTTTCTTCGTTGCATCCTCCACTCTTTTCTGCCATCTGTGCTCCTGAACCTCTTTCCTTTCGCACCCGCTTAGGTATACTACCTCATACAAAGTTATGCTATGTATAGCCGGCGTACCTGGATAGCCGAGTGGTTACTTTGCTCGCCTTTGAATCGTGGGTACGTGGGCTCGAATCCCGCCTCGTGGAGATTTTTTTTCGCCAATAATTTCCCTTTTCTGTCTCTTTTTCTTTCTCCGTGTGCTCGTTCCCTCAGCCATCATAGCTATTCCATCCCACACCGGAAAAAATTGGCCCACGTGTTCTGAGAGCGAAGCAAAAGAAGAGGACAAACGTAGTTAGTGCCTTTTCATGATCATGATAGTTTTCTGTTCGCGCGTTCCAACGGCTTACATGAACAGATTTACTGTTAAAAAAAAGAAAAAAAAAACTAATTCTCACAATCGTTCACTTACCGCAGACTGATCATGTTCTGGGGTACCCATATTGTCTTTCACTGGTCATTCTACATCGTTAGACAGTATGCCGATTAGTGTCCTGTGAAACTGAAACATGCTTGCAATTTCGCCTTCTTAAAAATTGTATCAGTTTTTGGAACACCGTATCTCAACATTGCAGTCGGAGGCTGGTATACACTAGGGGCGGCTGGAAGCAACACTCACAAGAACTAACTGGTATGTATTGCCTTCACGTCTAACAATGTTCATGTTAGTCGTTCTTATGCTCTGTGTTTTCGTAAGCAGCAATACTTTGTGCTACCTCTACTTGAAATGCTACTCTTCTTTGCAGATATCCTTCCCCTTAAAGCGCAATGCCAAATCGCTTACTCTGCTCGTTTGCTGATAACCCCGCGGGCTTATGCAATAGTTCCAACATTTCCTGCCAAGTGTCAAAAGCAAGATGCAACTTAGTAGGGCTTTATTATACTGGAATAAATTTTGGATTACTTGATTAATGCACACTCGGAAAGTTAGGGCGACGAGGATGGATACACAAGACGAGAAGGACACAGTAACTCAAGATGCGAAGACTCAATTTCCTTCTCGTCTTGTGTTTCCATCGAGTTCAAGCTGATTTTCCTAGTAAGCATCGTTTCCAACTCGCCCCCTTTCTGCCTTACTGCTAGATTAATGGCATGACATTCATACTTTATAATAGGTCCTGCGCGACATTTGTCGTTGCTACACTGCTCATATCAACGCATTTTGGTCAACACCGAAATAAGCACCGTAAAGACATCAACTCAGCTTATCTTCTACAATAAATGCGTGAAGGCAGCTCAGCACATTGCCATGTAATGTCGAAATATTTACTCAGCATAAATCAAGAAGAACGCCTCTCTTCTAGAATGAGACGAATCACTATTAGTTATTATGGATAGCAAGGCAAACTGACTGCCAGTCGGAATCCACAAGGTGCGCTTAGATATGTAGTGTACAAGTCACAGTCAACGGTATACATACAAGTCACATGTAAATAAACCGCCGAAATAGAAGTTCAAATAAAGATAGAAAGTATCAGAAGGTGTATACAATGTGCAAGACTGCATTACATGTGAAGAATCCCTGACTGCACTAAGCTTACTTAGCTTACTAGGTAGCTGGTTGCGCGCTTGTTTTATTTTAGCGACCACAATAACCTCAGCCAATCTGCTACGTCTCGCTCAAAGTCCGCATCACCCCGTTCATACCCGTACTAGACAAAGTCATTTCCCTCGGTGGTCACGGCACACGTCACACAATCATAACCAGGCACACGCTCGAAATGAGCCTGCAAGAGCTTGACCACTGCAGGCCACTGTGCTGTGTATACGGGCAGGCTTGGAAATAAAGGCACAAATTTCCTCATTGCACATCGCAATTACGAATAAGCTGCGCGCCGAGTCGCTGCTTCTTTACTTCGCAATGACGTGTAACCAATTACAAAGTTTGTTACATCATGCACGGCTAGCAGGGTTGGAAAGTCACAGTTTCGCCGCAATGGCGAAGCAGGAAATGCGACAGCAACAAAATGGAATGTCATGCGAAGAACTACAAGCAGCTCAAAACTTGAAGCGCTGTGCTCGAGGACAAAGGACGCAAGAAAAGCACACACAGGACGAGCACGCACAGCTGTCGCAAACCGACACTTGCAGCTGCTCAAACAAAAAGAAGATCGCATGAAAAGAACGCACAGGTGTACACAGGACGAACGTGAACTAAGAACTGTCGCACTTGCTACTTCTCTGTGTTTGAGCAGCACGCTGCGAGCGTCCACTGTGCACAACCAACTACCACCTACTTTGGCTCTTCTATCTAGCCGCTCACTCCTTTCGCAAACGCGGCGGCTGCAGCCAGCGAAGCAACCTTCGATCGGCCTATAGCTTCAACGAAAACATAAAGGTGAAATCAAGAGACGTGCAAACGTCGGGTGACCACGCCCTGTAGGGCAAAGTACAGATCGGACGCGCACATCCGAGTTTCTGCCAAACATGAGCGGGGCGACCACCTTGAAAGCATGCCCTTCGGGCCATCTCGCGAGTGATAGGGAATCATGCTGAAACAGCTTAGCGCTATGCGTTCTGCCAGCGGTAAATGTTGTATATAAATAGCTTGCCGTTAGTATGCTGCAGAACGCATGCTGCGTAAGGGAAACGAGGTGCGCTGCGGAGTGAGGGTTTCTAGGTTCGAACAGCTGGTCGTGCGTTTCGGAATATATTTCTTAGGTATGTTGCTTTGTGGTTTTTATATACCTATGCATGCATACACGGGTACGAAACATGAAGCCGACACCTATGGCGACGGGAAAAACCCGCCGAGAGTGCCCTTATATTTGCTGTCGCAATAAAGTCAAGCGCGTAGCAGGCGACAGCAGCTTCATGACGGAGAAAGACCAGGATGAATGAACGGATGCTCTGAGCGACCCATTTGTAACGGGGCGGTGACACATGCGTCCACATATGTGCAGACTTATTTTCTTCCAGAAATAAAGCAATACTTCTCTAGTCGGTAGGTTGCCTTGTCTTTCGTTCGTATTATTATTATTGGAGATTATATGCAAAACAATATCACTTGTCCAATTGAACTGGCAATGGAAAGCACACAAGGCCGTTTGCTGCCTGCTGTGTTTGTGTATTTGTATGTCCTCTTAGTTACATGTATGATACCAAAATTATATTTTCGAACAGACTTTCGCCGCATTCATTGACATAAAAAAGCACTTCCAGGTTTTTGGAACTGTTCAATCATTCGACGGAGGCTAATCACTTCGTCTCCGTGCTATCATTCAGGTGTCGCACGTTGGCGCTCTGCCTGCAGCCTTGCTAAAACGTTCGTTGTTTACGTGGCCAATAATCCAAATCTTGACATCACCATTGCCCATGAAATAGGGCATACGTAAGTGCTGTATCAATTGCTCATTATTATTTGTACTCCTGGTGACCTACCCTCTTTGGCTCACATGTTGCTTAAAGTGACACAAAAGTGCAACAATAAAAATGATTTAGACTCATAAGTTATAATCTGAGCACTCAAGTATCGTTATTTTTACTACCATATGGTTATTAATAGATCAGAAAATCATAGTCAAAAGTATCCCTTTTCAATTTCCCACTGAGATGTCCGATAGTGATGCCACAAATTTCAAAGAGCTTTTTCGCATTGTGACCACATTACCTGAACGAAATTTCGTGAGCTTTGTAGCGGTCCTAGGTTAAATAAATAGCACCATCGCTTAACTTAGGCGAGACAGGTGTCGTCCGCCATTTATTACTCTTTCAAAGTTCTTCGTCTTCCCTTTTACTTCTATTTCTCTTCTTCTTCAGTGTTCCTTTTCAGTCTGCTTCACCCTCCTCGGCTTCTTTTGCTTACACCTCCTGGTGTAGTATTTAAACACATTACCAATGGAAGCGCACTCAGTTTGACCCGATGATCCTAGGTACCAAACTGTCTTGAGGACGCCATTCTGAGATGCCGTTTTAACCACCGGAAACTGTCCATAAAACTGATCATTGGCAGTACGAATTCCTTTCCGGATTAGAACCAAGTCTTCAACTTGTATATCCGGAATGTCACTGTTGCGTCTCTTGTCAAAGTTCCTCTTCATGCGCTGTCTATAGGAGTCTCCTTGGCTCTCGCTTTTCTTGGCTTCTTTGAGAACGAGCTTTTCAAGTAGGCCAAGCTCGCGGTCAGCGGGGAAAGTAGGGACCACTCCAGAGGCAGCAAACAGAGGACTACATCCTAAACCGCTGGTGTACGAGCGGTTGTGATGTCTGGTAGCAGCCTCGAGGCAGCATTTCCAGCCACCTAGAAACCTGGGGTACATTTTTAAGTATTGCTTAATATCCCGAATAGCACGTTCAGCGAGGCCATTTGCTGCAGGGTGGTATGGCGAGCAAAATTTTAAAGTCATGCCACGGTCTTGTGTCCACTTAGCCAGCTTCGCACTTCGAAAGGCAGGGCCATTGTCGCACACTATGGTCTTGGTGCACCTGAAACATTCTGCTCGTTGAAGATGAGTCACGAAGGGAGACTAAGGATCCAACACCTCGCCCATTACGAGTCGTTCATTGCGAAGAAGACATCAAAACCATGTACCCTGAGCTCGTCTGCGTTGGGAGCTACCCTCCAGAAATGAAGTCTCATCAAGTACCCTTTGAAATCACTGATAAAACCATGGTACGAAGAGCACCATATAATATGTCAAGAGAAAAGAAGACATGGCTGAAGAAAGAGTTGCAGGCAATGTTGGACGCAAATATAATTCGACCCTCTGTCTCGCCCTTTGCTTCGCCTATCACTATCGCTCCGAAGGAAGATGGAACATTCCGTCTTTGTACAGATTATAGGGCACTCAACCAACAAACGGAGCTTATACCATTTCCCATGCCCAGGATTGATACGATTATTGACGAAACTGGTGGATGTCGTTGGTTTTCTCGCATTGACTTATGCAAGGGTTTGTGGCAAATTCCTTTGACCGAGGATACCAAGAAGTACACCGCCTTTGTCACACCATTTGACTTGTTTGAATACAACCGCCTGCCATTTGGATGGAAGAACTCTCCGGCCTGGTTCCAAAAGATAATGAATGATATACTGAAGCCCTACCTCGGAATATTTTGTAACGTCTACATAGATGATATACTCATTTTTTCAAAGTCCGAAAAAGAGCATCAAAGTCACCTTTCTCAGGTCCTGAGTGCTCTCAGCCTAGCTCAGCTGAAAGTGAACTTCAAGAAGAGTGCATTTTTTCAAGACAAAGTTGTTTTCCTCGGCAGAGTCTTTGACGGGACAACAAAAAGCACGAAGCAGGACTCAGTTGAAAGGATTTCCAAGTTGGTGAAGCCATACGATGTCCACTCTCTGCGAGTATTTCTTGGCCTAGCTGGTCATTTCAGGGCTTTCATCAAGGACTATGCAGTAAAAACCAGGTGTCTCACACGTTTAATGCAAAAAGACGTTCCTTTCCTATGGAGTGCGGAGTGTGAAAAAGCTTACAACGAACTAGTGCAACTGATATCATCAGATCCGATTCTTCGTATACCGGACTTCTCCATGCCTTTTGTGCTTAATACCGACGCGTCGCATTACGCAACGGGTGAAGTTCTCTATCAGAAGCCGTCACAACTACCTGATCATCAGAAGCACCACGTAGTCGGTTTCTACAGCTATACTTTAAAGCCTGCAGAAGTTAATTATACCACCACTGAAAAAGAAGCATTGGCTGTTCTAAAAGCTGTACAGTATTTTCGTACTTATCTGGAAGGTGCTAAATTCACCCTATTTACCGATCACCAAGCTTTGACTCATCTCCT
Organism: Rhipicephalus appendiculatus; assembly: GCA_030522465.1. Classification (NCBI taxonomy): domain Eukaryota; kingdom Metazoa; phylum Arthropoda; class Arachnida; order Ixodida; family Ixodidae; genus Rhipicephalus; species Rhipicephalus appendiculatus. The sequence goes on along the minus strand of JALIZH010020888.1, from coordinate 28,546 downwards.
AAACATGGCACAACCAAAGGGCCGAATCGCTAGATGGGTGAACTATCTACAACAATTTGACTTTGACATATCACATCGCCCTAGTCCGCTGCTAACAGTTGCAGATGCATTATCCAGATTACTGCTTCACAAGACAAGCGAACAAGCTGAAGAAATAAATTGCATCAAGTTATGGGAAGGAACCGAGGAAATGATGTTTGTTGACGGGAAATATCAGGTACCATCGACAATGGTTCCCAAGATAATTCGTCTATATCACGATAGCCCAGAGTCGGGGGGACATGACGGCTTCGGGCGCACCTACAACAAGCTCCTGAAAAGATTTACTTGGCCAAGTATGAAGGAGGACGTGAGAGACTATATTCGCACGTGCCATCCATGCCAAGTGCACAAAGAGAAGTTTAAGCAGGCAACAGATGTGATGATAACGCCGAAATACTCCAACGTCCCCTTTGAAGTGCTTCACTTAGATTTTGCTGAAGTGAAAAAGAAGGGCGAAGGTACCAAAAAAACACAGGCATTCCTGCTCGGAATAGACGAATGCACTGGAATGGTAATGACCAAGGCAGGAAGAGAAGACGCCAACAGTGACATTCCGGATATACAAGTTGAAGACTTGGTTTTAATCCGGAAAGGAATTCGTACTGCCAACTCATTGACTTGACGACAATTCACTTCATTTTAACGATTGCGAATTGCGTAGGTGCCCCTTAATGACAGTGAGGCTATTATCACCGGGCTCAAAACCTACAGATTCACAGTGCTCATAGGTGCCTTTTAACTGTGAACACTTTCATTCTGTTCATTCTTTACTCTTCCTTCCCCATAAAAATTTGTCATTCATCCAATACCAGAATCCCACACAACGATGTAATATCTTCTACCACAATAATGCATATTGCGAAGGACGTGGTGAAGTATTGGTGGGTGCTGACGTGTCTCTTTACGACAAAGTGGGAAAACCTTTCCCTGTGCGTCGAGATGACCGCCCTGAACTGGGAGGGAAAGTGAGGAGTTATCACATCAACCCCCACGGTACGCGTGTCCTTCGCCCCCACAGTAGGCCCTTGCCAAGTGCAGCTGCTGCTGTGAATTGCTGCTCTCATGTGTTCCCCGGTTGAGGATAGTCAACCGCACGCAGATTCATAGCCATTTTATCTGGGGACTTGGGTGGGGAGGCTTAAGCCGCAATAGTGGTACATTTAGTCGGGCACATAACATCCACCTTGCCTCCACCTTCTTAATTACAGCATCCACCCTTATGACAGAAATGCTTCCGTCATATTGCTGGATTTGGGTAATCGTTGATGCACAGATTTTCAATAGGGCTATGACTCTATAAATTAGACGATATTTCTGTCAAAAAAAAGTTGGAGGACGCCTGAGCTTCGCCTGAAAGGTAGAACGTGAGAGCGTAATCTTGCGTCGTTTGAAGTTTGAAGTTTATTCCACTACAGTGTTTAGATTTTTTTATTACACACATGCATGAAACAGATACAATGTATGCTGTGGAATGCGGGAAAAAAGCTGCGAAATATACACAGCTTGACTAGCCCCACATCTTATCGCTTTCTCGATTGGTAGCCTTGGTTCACTTCTCACAAAAAAAAAAAACAAAAAAACGAACATCTATAAGGGTAACATTAGCCATTTCGAACCATCCTACAATGTCGATTCCAAGTGTGGTTCCGAAATGCCTACTACGCATGAATTCTTCATTTTGCCAATCAGCAAAGAGCCCACTACGCTTCTATAGGGTAGCACCTGAATCTACGCAGTTGCTGATTCTGTTGATTCTTTTGCGAAGACAGAGAAAAAGTCACAGTTTCACCGCAAGGGTGAAGCAATGAATGCGATAGCAACAAATTGTAATGTTATACGAAGTGAGGCTCGCAGCTAACTCTTTTGGATCCGATCTCACGCAACTCTAGAAAACGCTGGTTTAAAAGCATACGGCCGCTCCAGGGACACTGCTCACCGCATTCTCTTCGCGTTGAGAGCGCAGCACGTAGAAGGGTACACCGGCCCCCCGCTGTCGGCCGCCGAGAAGGGGAGATAATTTTAAAAGCAAAAAGGTGGGGCGCACTACGGAACAGGGACAAAGCAGAAGACGACAACACAGGCGCCTGTGTTGTCGTCTTCTGCTTTGTCCCTGTTCCGTAGTGCGCCCCACCTTTTTGCTTTTAAAATGAATCGGCACCAACTAGCCCAAATGACTGTTTTGCTTCAAAGGGGAGATAACGCGCGCGCCCGCGCTCGTAAAATCGAAGGTCGCTCGAGGGAACCCCCCCCTCCCCCCCTCGCGTCTTTTCACGCTCACGAACGACGGGTGGGGCCGGTTATATAGATACATATACATATACGGGGGATGACGGCGGCGGCCAACGGCGACGCCGACGGCGAAAACCAGCCGAGAGTGTCCATATAATTGCTATCGCAATAATAAACGTTTATTTTGAGCAAGCGCACTGTGCGCCCAGGGAGACCGGCCTCTTTATGCCAGGTAGCCACGAGCGTTCGCTATATCTCGGGCCCGTTGAACCATGCTTCGCTGATTCTTCAGGTCTGGGTCGGATAACTTGGCTTCCGACTGCTCTGTGGTTAGTGTAGTCGTGCTAGCGCTTTAAGACAAAACCCTTAATTGTCTCATGCTCGCGTCCGTCCGTCCCTCCATCCGTGCCCTGGAACGGTGCCAGCTCTGGCCTCTCCCCCTCGAGCGCTCTCAGCAATCACGTGATCGCACAGCGGCGCATAGCAACAGTTGCGCCACCACAGCTGTGGCCTCTCCCCCTGACACTTTTTCATCAATCACGTGACTTTTGAGAGTGTAAAAAACAGAAAAAAAAAGAAAGGAAAAGAAAACAAAAAAAAACAAAGGAAAATGACATGGCATAGTCAGTCGAAAGGCCACAGGCTTTCGCTGAAAACACTTTGTAATAACGTGTCCTTCCATTTTATTTCTACGTCACTTCAGCTCGTCTCTCGCATATCTTTGCGCACAGAAACGCCATGATTACCGGCATGTTCCATTTTGCGTCGTCTTTTTTTGTATGCATCCCCATACCATTAGTATGGTATCACAGTACTTGCACGTGCACGCTGACGGTGAATAATTATTACTGGCTCAATTCTACACTTCTGCCGCGCAACTCTACATGCTTTAAGGACACTTCTCAAATTACATGACATTCCTAACGGATATTTTTTTTCCGGTAGCAGTTCCACGCAGTTGCGTTGCGCGCTCGTAGAACAGCCGCTTGCCTTGCAAAAGGCCTGGGTTCAACTCCTGCTCGAACCAAAGTTGATAATATTTATTTATGATATTAAATTATTTATTTTTCTGCATTTATCTTGAATTCTTGTTCACGGAGAAACAGATTTTTCGCTCGCAACCGACAAGCCGACACTAACACCAACGTCGGCACTGCAATATCCGCTAAACGAGATCTTTAAGGCTATCGCATTAGTGCATTTTATAAACAGGAATATTCCCTCGAGCTAAGAAAAGCAATTGTGTCTTTATAGGAAGCAATGCACTGTGTCTCTGGAGTGGAGAAAACAACATCGTTTCGCAACAATATGGTTTTTCATTCAAATCCATCTATTGATGCAATTTTCATTACATTTTATGGCCAATTCAATCTGGCGTGACGTCTGGCAGATAAACCTATATCACTCATAGCATCTAAAAGTAGCAGAATTGACTGACTGATCCAACGAAGGAAAAGGCGGGGCTTGAAACACATGTTCAAAAGTCTTGTTCGTTATCTTAAAAAGCCGGCTGCTTCCAAACCCTTACATGTTGAGCAGGTTGTAAACACATTTCTGTGGCGTTGGCTCATTAGATAATTGTATTACGCAAACTGTTTGGCAGGTTCTGAATATTGAGTGTTTCCAACTCTAATAATGTTACTGCATTCACTCGTAGCTGCGCTATTTCAAGAGTTCCTGTTCATTCATGCCGTAAACTCCAGTCAAACGCGGTTCTGATATCCTGAGGACACTACTTTTCAGACTAGGATCGCATCACGACGGTGAAGGTACGTCGAAAGACTGCCCGAAGGATGGTTATGTAATGAGTGCTGTAGCTGAACGAGACACGTGGCGAGGTTACTCGCGCTGCACCATCGCTGCGGTGAACAGCTTTCTGCGGTAAGTTTTGACGGTTGTGCAGTTTATACGTGGCGCGACGTAACTGAATATTCTGGTGGGCTTCTTTCCCTTCGGCAGCACTGCTGTTCTAATATAAAACTGTAGAGCTACTCGTTGTACCACCCTATTATCGTGCTTGCATATATACCAGGTGTTTCAAGAAATGCGTGCGAAATTCTCAAAAACTAAGGAACTGCGAATTACTTCTGTAGCCGCAGGCATCTTAAGATTGCTAAAAACATCATTTCGGACAGTAATTAAATTTTTTTAAATTAATTAACTATTATTCACTGGAGTTAGGCGGTTATGTGAATTAGGAGAATTGAAGTCCTTCATGCGAACAACCCTTTGCAGGCTAGAGGTTTCTATGAAGCGGCCTCTACTAATAATTGTTAGTGATGAAATTCAACCAAATTCAGCGGCGAAACCACTAAGGAAACGTGGAAGAGCACAGCTGCCATATTTTTATTGGATGTCCTGTATGACTGAACGTCGTTACATTAGCCATCAATCGCGAATTCGTTGTGCGGGTACGCGGGCTGCGCTTGCAATTACAGCGCGCATTACGCACATACGTTAACAAACGCGGAAGAACTACGGCCCTGTAATTGTTGTCTTGAACAGTGACGTCAACCTGGCTGTCTCCTTGTTGCGTTCTTTGGCGCTCCGGTCTTCATTTCGCCTAGTAATTTGGTTGAATTTAATCACGCCAATATAATTACTAGAGACCGCTTCGTCTATATCTCAAACTGCGATGAGTTCTTCGCATGAAGTACTTCAATTCTGATATTCGACATAGTCGCCTAGCCTCACTAATCAAAAAGTCATTTATTTTATTTTCTTAATTGCTATCCCAAATGATTTCTGTAATCATACTAAGAGTCCTGCGGCTACAGAAGAAGTAATTGTGACGGTATCGAACAAATGTCGCATTTCCCGGATTTTTAATAACATAAAAAAGTCACAGTTTCACCGCAAGGGTGAAGCAATGAATGCGATAGCAAAAAATTGTAATGTTAAACGAAGTGAGGCTGGCAGCTAACTCTTTTTGGATCCGATCTCACGCAACTCTAGAAAACGCGTTGAATTCTCTTCGCGTTGAGAGCGCAGCACGTAGAAGGGTACACCGGCCCCCCGCTGTCGGTCGCCGAGAAGGGGAGATAACGCGCGCGCCCGCGCCCGCACTCGTATAATCGAAGGTCCCCCCCCCCCCCCCCCGCTGTCAGCCGCCGAGAAGGGGAGATAACGCGCGCGCCCCCGCTCGTAAGATCGAAGGTCGCTCGAGGGACCCCCCCCTCCCCCCCCTCCCCCCCTCGCGCCGGTTATATATATACATATGCATATACGGCAAATGACGGCGGCGGACGAGGACGGCGGACACCGGCGACGCCGACGGCGAAAACCAGCCGCGAGTGTCCATATAATTGCTATCGCAATAATATGCCAACAGGCCCGACCAGGAGCGGTGCACCCTGCACGCACTGCAGCTGAACTTCACTTGCAAAGGAACTTCCCTTAGTTCTAAACGTTGGACAATGCATGTCGCTTCCTCTCAAAGGAATGACAGTATTCCAGCGGACATTACTTTTGCTTCACTAGAAAGTGTGGCCCACGATTGCGTCAACTATGGCAGCGAGGAGGTGGCTGTGGCTCTAGAAGTAATTGGGAAGGTATCGAATACATATATCACATTTGCCCGATTTTTGAGGATTTTGGCCACAATTACCACCTGGAATATATATATATATATATATATATATATATATATATATATATATATATATATATATATATATATATATATATATATATATATATATATATATATATATATATATATATATATATATTTGTTCGCCGCCTACGGCGTTCCAACGCGTAATAGACACAGTATTGACAGGCCAGAAGAGCCTCGAAAATCACATTAGGCGGCTGGACACACTGTTACAGGACATGAATGTGAGCCCAGCCTCAAGCAGAAAAAAGTCAAGATTTTTATAACAACAAATCTGTATTCCCCCCCCAAATATTGCCAAACTTGAAGGCATTACTTATCCTAGTGAATACATGTTGCGGACATATTTTAGAGCACATCACAGTCCAAGATATCGGGGACAAAACGTTGACGCTTGTTATTCAGAACATCCTTTACTCTCCATTTTCCTGTAGCATGGCGTACATTCCTGTGAATCACTCCGGGTTATGTTTGGCAGCTGATAAAGTCCCAATTGACCAGTAAAACAACAAGTTGAGCAAGATCGGGTAAAATCGAGGTTTCGTCATACCCCGACTAACATAAAAATTTTAAGAAGTACAAAGGAATGTCCATAACTAATTAAAACTTGATGACTTTCCCGCTAGCCCTCTATATATTTCTGAGCTTCTTACGCTAGAAGCGCGAGCGAAAGAGGCACGTCCTAAATTTCTTCATCAACTTCTGCACAATTACTTCAAAACTGACCTTTCAAATTGTATTTATTATTCACAAACACGAGATATAAGACATAAACATACAAATATTTTAGTAGATTATAAATGCAACATTGATGCTTTTAAATATTCCTTTTCTCGGGTTACCATCAGTTACAACAATATGTTAGCTCCTCTCACCACTAACGCCGAGTAGTTTTCTCGCTCTGTGTCCAAAAATGAAAAAAAAATAATCTTCTAGCATGTTTCAATCGCCAGTGACTTCCATCATGGAACTCGCACGTAGTTGTAGCTTGAGTATGTAGTCATGTACGCAGCCTATGTTTACGTTGCCACTTTATATGTACTTCTATTTGGTTTATTTTACTGTTTTTTTTTTCTGCACTGCTAAATCGTTAACGTGATGTGCAATCATAGTATCGGTTCATAGTGCGCACTGCTATGGTCTCAGTAGAGACTGGCGGTATCGTAACTAACTAACTAACTAACTAACTAACTAATAACTAACTAACCAGCTAACTAAATGAATGAAACTGCAGGGACATCCACAAATTTTAGAGAATATTCTAGCTCATGGAGTGATCTCACACGTTGAAAGTTGTCAGTCACTGCACGGCTTCACCGCCATGAGGTACAGTGTATAGATAAAAATAGCACTGAAAAAAAACTAATTCTCGGAGCATTGATATTTAAGGGTAAGAAAGTTTAAGAGTAAGGAAAGTAAGGGAGTTCTCATACTTTTGAACAATATGAATTGATGCATTTACGCAGCACACCGCAAGCTGAATGCTTGTTCAAAGACACATACGTACCAGCCGCGCCAGCTGATCCAGATCTTGCGAAAAGAAGAGCTGGAAAGTGTGCCTCCTACTTGCCCAGAGAAGAGAGACTTGTGGCAACTGAGGTGTGATATTTTCTGCGCAACACTGGAGTGTCCTCTATCAAGTATCATCTGCGTTAATAACCATGCTCATCCGGTAAAATTTGCGAATAAGCATTTTCAAACGGAGAGTCACGCGGCGAAGCTTCAGATAAGATTGCTTATTGTTCTATTTATATTGCCTTTACTTGGTACGCCCATCTCTTTTTTAGAACTGCAATTGGCTGCATGCAATGTGACTAGCCCTTGAGACATAGCACGATTATCTTGAATATTTACCAAATGCTTATCAAAATATTGGTGAACAATGTTACAACTTTTGTGACCGAGTCTTGAAGTAATTCGCCATGCAGTGAAGTAGGGATTATTATGTCAATAATGACTTCTCTATAAACATATAAATAGCATACGTCCTTGTCCTTTGAGATAACCAATACAATAAGATCGTCAAAGTGTCTTCGGTGTATAGAACTTTTCAGGCTGGTAACATGTCCTAGAAGTCAGGTTTCATTGAAGGTGGTACAATACGAGGTTACTCCATAGCTTGCTCATAGTAAGTGACATCTATAGAGCAATCAACAGCATAAGACCGGTTTCTTTTCGCGTTTCCTTCATATTAACATCAAAAGCCTTCTTATGCATCGAAATTGATTTGCCGCGTCTATCCACCCAAGTGTTTCCTAATGGATGAATGATTAGGTTATCAGAATAGGTCGAGACAAACGACAAAGGATGAAACAGTGAACGAAAAACTAGGTTCGTTAGCGGGTTCTAGCATTGGGAGGAACGACAAATGATTTTGCGATGCGGCTTTCATGCTTTTTAAAAACTTCATTCAGGTCTAGTTGGTGCATATTTTTCAAGCTAAAATTACAGCGCACAGAAACAATACGCTCCCCGAAAAAGAGACGCGGCACACACACTGCTTGTGTGTGGGATGTCTTTTCTTCGTGGGGCGTCTTGCATGTTTGCGCTGTGGTTTTAACCTCAGAATTATGCTTCTTCCAGGGGTATATATCTTATAGTTTAAAATATTAACCAATTTTAGTGTGAAGCTTCAAAGCAGAAAATCGATCCGGATTTCTCTGAAGCAACTTGTTTTAGCTTGCAAAAAGTTAGTCTTGGTCGAACGTAAACTATAGACGATCTTGGTGGGGTGGTGTGCGCGGGATTGATTTCTCGGGTGTTGGGCTTCTAGTGCTTAATATGACTCATATCAAAATTTAACGCATTGTCATTTTTCTCCACGCCTTGCCACACAGACGTACCTGTTGTGCACGTTTAGCTGCTACACCGACGGGTATTCTTTTACCCTACCGGACGACGACGGCACGCCTTGCAACCCCTTTGATTCTTCTATGGTAAACATTTCTCTTTTTAACAATCACCTTTTCTTCGATAATTATTATATGTAGCGAAATCACAAGATCCAGTGAAATGGTCGTTACTTCAGCGTTGAACTCGGCACAGTGGTATGAATTATGGAAACGCAAGCTTAAAATCGCAACCTAAAATCCCTCCTTCCAGGCAATTTATGTGACATGTTTACCGCTACTACAACTTGCAGTTTTTTTTTTCATGTACCGAAAATTTAGGCAAACTTTATTGATAGTATGAGAAAAATTGGGTTCCTACTGTAAGAGTTGTTACCCAGGACACGAAAAGACACAGCAAAGCATTTCAGTGAAGTTGACAAAGTCGCGTTGAACGTACTTGAGAGGTCTTCGTGTGCTCGAAGTATTATGCGAAGTGGACTCATATCGAGGTCACGAAAATAATTGTTTTCGATACTAACCTACAACTACGTTTACCTGAAGGTAAAACTGCCAATTCAGGTACAGTTGCGTATATAATTATACAGAATATTCTAACCGCATCTAATGTAAAAAAGTAGACGAAAGCATAAACCACAGTACCAAGGCAGTGTCTGGAACTTATACCCAGAAATTGTTCGTTCTTTTCAGAAATGCTTGCGAGGACAATGCTGGAAATAAAGCAACCGATAATCGCAAATTTCTGTCGGAATTTTCTTCTGCTGTGCAGCCCTTTTTTTCGTAGTGCGGGCGACGCTGAAACATGTAGTTTGTTGCTGAGAGACGAGAAGCGAGCACAGGGATCTCGCTTTCGAAGCATCTCTAATGATGTCCAAGTGATTTAAAATACTGTAAAAACAAGCCTATCCTCAGATATATGCCACCAAATAAATTTATTATACCGATAGCAGCACGCCTCAACTGATGACATTTACAACTCTAAATATTTAATCTTCGCTGTCAAATTTCATGAAGACATGCAATTTTCCACAGAACGGATCCAAGGTTACTACGTCAGGCAGGGTGAAAATCCACAAACACATAGGTTAAGAGGAAGACGGAAGCAAAACGAGATGAAAAATTCTTGAACACGGCGTGTCACTGGAGCCAAGATTTCGATAAGCGGTCTTGTTTCCTTCAAGGCTCCAACTCCAGACAGAATGAAGTTACACAGCAATAGGTTTTTTGTTTAGATATTCCCTGCTGAAGAAAAAATTGATTACATCATCCACGTCTAAACAGATCCTACATTTTTTGCGTTAGTAACCGTTAATATAATCTAAACTGAATGAAACATCCGAGGACCCCTAAAATGAGAGACACACGAAGCTTACGCACAAGGAAGAGCACGAAACAAGAAACGAAACGATAAAACTTTGGTGACTTATTGTGTTTAATGGCTCAAGGGCCATTTCGGGCCGAAGACCAATGACGCGTTAAAATATTACTTTACACAAAGGCATTATTCTTTCCCAGAATTATAACCAACAAGCCGACTTTTCCGAATGAGAAATGCACAGGTGATGATACATTACCACAACAGATTTCTTTTTTTTTTTTGCTGGATGGCGATACGTTTATGATACCTTAGAAGACGAGCCGCCTTATCGGTTGCCGTAATTCAAAGGCGATATTGAATGTGCATTTTCTTTGCATTTTTTTTAAATTTTGCAGCATAAATTGTAAGCCAAATCTGTAGGAGTTAAGGCAGTGTCCATCCAGTGATATGTTAGGCGCTATTAAACACTGATTCAGCTTACCATAAATATCACACGTGCTCGTGAGGCAGATTTCTGGGCTCCTTGCTGGTGTGTCAGCGGAAATGCGCCTTTTCGTAGAATTGAACCCAGAAGAGTGGCTTGTTGGGCGAGTTGTTTCAGCATTATTGTAGAATTTGCCGCAAAAAGCAGGGACAAAACAGGGCTGTGTTCGTGTGTTTCTTTTAGATGAGAAGCATCTTATGCTCGTGGTTTGTCCGTCCCTCCCTACCACGTCCCTCGTCCCACGTCCGGTCACATTCATGAAGTAGGGAAGCACCCAGTATGCGAACTAGAACACTAGTACAATAAGGCCGCCAACCACCACCACAGTCACCAGAGTCATGGCCGACAGCACTGTGTGGCTGCTTAGCAATGGCTAGGTAGGTGGGGCGTGTAAGCAAAGAATAAACTACCAGTGGTGTATGTCGCCCACGTTGACTCCATTCCTTGATCTTGCTTGCATGTGCTTGCGGGGGGCTTTGTCCGTCCTTCCTTCCCGCGTCCCACACCCCCTCTCTCTCCTCTCCTACGCTCGCCCCCTTTCTCTCCTCTAGAAATTCTCCACTCTACGAAGCGGCGCCCACGTCCCGCGTCCCACACCCCAACAGCGCATGCGCGTACCCTCCCCCCTCTCTTTGCTCTCCTACGCTCTCCCGCTTTCTCGCCTCTAGAAATCCTCTACTCTACGGAGCGGCGCACATGACAGGTGGTGCGACAGCTGCATGCTCCACTGGGGGGCGCCACGGTAGTTCCGCGGTATGAAAATGACGGAGCGCGCGGGCCTCATTCTCTCTCCCGTGCCGCGCCGCGATGAGCACTCTGGCCGCTGCCCCGAAACGGGAGCGGCGACGTTTCTCCCGCTTAAGCTAACCATCTCCCCACTGCTTCGCATCCACACATGGTTCCCTTTAGCGGGAGATGGGGAAGTTTCTTTTCTTTGTTCCTTTTTTTTTGTGCTAAATTCTACGATGAAGTAAGCAAGTTTCGAAGCGGCCAGGACCGTGCTATCGTGGGCTTTACTCTCAATCTCACATGCCGATCGCAGAGCAGCACATGGAAACTTGCTGTATCGTCAAAGTATGATACAGTTAAGCACTGTGTACGCATGCAGGAACGCAGTGGAATATTTTTTATCTGTAATATGCTCCACAACTTTGTATCTCAATTTTTCTGAAGCGTGATAAATGTGGGAGCTGATTAGGAATTGACATGTTATTAAGAGAAAGGAATTAGAACTCTTCGCACGTGAATGACAGTAGGCACGAGCGTGATTGATCAAGCTTCCACGCAGTGGTGGGGCGCACGGGCATATTAGGATGCGGAAAAGGGAACCTGTTGAAGTCACAAGCAAGGCACTGCACCCGATAACATTGCGAGTGTTCATAGCTTACTGCAGGTCTCCTGCCACAGAACATCCTTTCGAACTCGGCTATAAAATTTAACACATGCAGCATTATTTACGGAATAGCTGCGAATTCTCGTAACCAATGTTCTTCCAGAGCTAGTGAAGTCCACCAAAGAAACTAATCTGAACACGTAGCTACGGTACTGCTACTCTTGCGGTACAACTACTCTTGCGATAGCAGCACATGTTACCAAGGTGTGCTGCTACCACGCAGTAGATCCGCGGCATCTGGCTTTGCAAGACGCTGTCATGTAGAGAATGAGCCTGTGTTGGCTGCCTATGAGGAGTAGTCGGCAATGTCAAAAAGAATACTATGTTCTAAATAAGAAAATAAATTCTGAAAAAGACTTCCCCATCTCCCGCTATGAGCGTAGGAGAGGATAGGGAAACCATGTGTGGATGCGAAGCAGCGGGCAGATCAGCTTGAGTGGGAGGAACGTCGCCGCTCTCATTTCACGGCAGCGGTCCGGGTGCTCATCGCGGCGCTGCACAGGAGAGAGAATGAGGCGCGCGCACTCCGTCATTTTCATACCGCGGAACTACCGTGGCGCCCCCAGCGGAGTATGCAGCTGTCACACCACCTGTCGTGCGCGCCGCTCCGTAGAGGATTCCTAGAGGACAGGACGGGGGGGGACCGTAGGAGAGGGGACGCGCATGCGCTGTGGGACGCGGGCGCCGTTCCATAGAGTAGATGATTCCTAGAGTAGAGAATGGGGGGTGAGTGTAGGACAGGATAGGGGAGGGGACGCACATGCGCTGTAGGGGGTGTGGGACGCGGGGGCCGCTCTGTAGAGTAGAGGATTCTCCGAGGAGAGAAAGGGGGTGAGCGTAGGAGAGAGAGGGGGGAGGGTACGCGCATGCGCTGTGGGACGCGGGACGGACTAAACCCCATCGAAACACATGCAAGCAAGATCAAGGAATGGGGTCAACCTGGGCGACAGACACCACCTGCCTAACCATTGCTAAGCAGCCTCTCTGTGCTCTCGGCCATGACTCTGATAAATATGATAGTGGTTGACGGCCTTCATATTACTACAGTGTTCTGGTTCGCATAATGGGTGCTTCCCTACTTCATGAAAGTGGCCGGACGCGGGACGGGGGACGCGGGACGCGGGAGGGACGGACAGAGCCCCGAGCAACCACTGCTTAGCATGTGCAAATCATCGCACATTATAATGCATTCCGTTGCGGGAAAATTGACGTTTTTTCCCTAGCGTGAGTGCCTACGTTATGTCGGAACTTGAGCTACCTTTTCCACAGCTGTGTACTCGATGTGCCTGGCAAGACCACTTACGCGCAAAGCTACTCAATTTACGCAAAACGTCGATTCATCTGATAACGCATGGCTCAAAGGGATAAAATTGCAATAGGCTGCTGCTGACTGTCGGCTTTGCATGAAATTGATTCCCCAGTGCGTGGCATCTGTCGAGTTGTTTTGTTTTGGAGCTGTTTTGGAGCATAGATACTGGGTACGCCACTTAATGCAGCAAGCTGCTAGTTGACAGGGTAGATCTCGTTGTTCGAAGTGGGCGCACTTTCGTCGTGAATGAGCGTCTTCGATTAAAGCCTATACGCAGGCAGACTGCAACTGAGGGCGCATGCGCGTGAACTGCTACGTTGCATGCTCCTCCCTTGTGACGTGGTGGTGGCAGGAGCAGAATGTGCTCGAGGGTAGTTAATGGACGTTTACTAAACCTACGACAGTGCACCGACCACTTTCCCGGGTGGAGTGTTGAAATCAAGTGGCGCTGCCTCGTTCTCTGTCGCAAAGGCACCGGCGGCTGTACAACCTCGGTGACACCTTCAACTGATCATCGCTTCACAGCTGTTCGTTGGTTCGTTTCCACCTCGAGTATGAGCCAGAGTGATGTGGACGATGTGTGCCGCCTTCTAAAAAAGCTTCCTTTGGACGACTTGCACCGACTGGCCAACCTGGGCATGAGAGTTTCTCCGCCCTTGGCCCGCTTGACGCGAGACCAGGTCATCGGTAAGATCGGGTGCGCCCTCGCGAAAGAGACCGACAGAAGCAATCGCCTCGAAGGCGTCGCCAGTATCTATTGCTTTCTTATAGACAAGATGGTTCTTTTCCCGTGGTCGCTGTACCACCTGGGAGCCCCAGGAGCTGAAATGAGCGACTTACTTAGGTTCCACAAGCGCCTATTGTCAGCGATGCAGCACCCCGGTTCTGATAATGCCGAGTACAATACATTGATTGGCGGGGCATTCCGCTCGGTATTTTGTTTAACGGGTCCCGTGCCACACGTTGAGGGCCACGACGTTGTGTGCCTGTGCGCTTGGGATGGCTGGCCATACGTGGCTATCTACGCAACGACGGAAGCTTGTATGGTTCGCGTGAGAAACGCTCTCGAAGAAGTGCTGCCCGATGAGCCCCGAACACTATTCCAAGGAGTTCACTTCGACCTAAACTCAGTCTTTTCTGCCCTTCTTCGCAAGACCGGAGGCGACGGGAGCGCGTCTGAGATTGCGATGGATCAAGGGCTGAAAGATGCACAAGGAACGATTCCTATTCTACGTAGATAAATAACAGTAAGTCCCATTTCTACAAAATTTTCTTTCTGTTCTATCTAAATTAGAAGTGCATTATCGCGAACATTCACAATGGAGAACATCCCACTGGGACCGTGCTGCGTATTAGGAAGGCGAAGTCAGATGTACCACTATCACATGTATCTGAGCTTGAACACGCGACGTATAGGTTTCGCCATGATGAGTGGAGCCTGTCGAAATCGATCTGCGTGGGTGTGGTGAAAGCAGCTTTAATTATTGCTTTTAACTTCGCCGCAGCGCTCACATGTTGTGTAGTAGGCGATTTTAGATGTGAAGCATCTTGTGGCGAAGCTTAATCCGGTGGTGGTGGTGGTGGTGGTGGTGGTGGTGTGCCGCGTGCCCACCCTTACTGCGCATGCGCAAACAGTTAAAGAAAAAATAAAAATAAAAAAACCTCCTCTCCCCCCTCTCTCTCCTCTAGGCATCCCTCCCCACGGCAACCACACCCTCACTGCGCATGCGTCTCCCTTCCTCTCTCCCCCTCTTACACTCCCCCCCCTCTCTCCATCCCTGCCCGCGGCGTCTAACTCCCCCCTGCGCATGCGCGTCCCCCCCTCTCTCTCCTCTCCTACGCTCCCCCCCTCTCTCCTCTACGCATCCCTGCCCACGGCGTTCACACTCCCACTGCGCATGCGTGTCACCCCCCTCTCTCTCCTCTCCTCCGCTTCCCCCTCTCTCGCCTCGCGACGCCGACGCAGGCAGCGTCTGCTAGCGAGTTTCTTGGTTGAAAAAACCGACTGCTCGCGCTGCACAACCGTTCACTGGCCATCCCGTATATATGGCAATGGATCTTGACCTCCAAGGTGGTGCCGGTGGAAGATTTCTCCTGTGCGTTGTTGAACAATAAAAATTCGCAGCGTGCGCGTTAACTAAAAGCGGAGTGCGGGTCTCCGTGTCCAGTCGGAGTCTTCTGTCTCTCATTGCCCATTAGCAGCGATTGGCATGTTCCAGTAGGAAACACTGCTCCATCACTGCCTGCTTTGCGCCTCCCCCAGTTTTCTCTCCTGCGCAACGCTGCGATGAGCGCCAGCGTCAACGCCGCCGCCAGTGTAAGCGTTAGCGCCCGCTGCTTCACATCTACACATGGTTCCCTTTAGCGGGAGATGCGATCGGTCACAATGAACATTGCTGGGTTCCGTGACTGAGCCAGATGGAGTGTGGTTGATGTGGGCGCAGTTTCGAATCATAGATTCCAACCTACCTTCCGTGTGTGTGTGTGTGTGTGTGTGTGTGTGTGTGTGTGTGTGTGTGTGTGTGTGTGTGTGTGTGTGTGTGTGTGTGTGTAACGGAACTTTTTGCGGTGGAACGAAACTAAAACCGAAACGAAAAACATTTTGTTCCGACACCCGGCCTACGGCTGTCTCTCTGTTGCTTTTTTGCTTTCCACAGCGGCGCGGCGGCTTTCGCTTGCATACCTGAACGCGCGCATGCCGTGCGGCTGGTTTGGCCTTCGTCCTTCGCTGGTTATCGCTTCTCGTGTGTGTGTGTGTGTGTGTGTGTGTGTAGTTGTTCGGTTGTTATAACTATATACTTTTACCTCTTTTTTGTTTTCCTTTTGTGGCCGTTGCAGTTTCCTCACTGACGTCACTGCGTAACTGCACGAAGAACCGACGCGTTGCACAACCAACGACGTATGCGTTGTAGTGTATCGATATAGCTTTATAATTCCTATCGCCAGAATTTTTACTGCAACTCGAGTATAGATAAGCCGGGTGATCGAATGAAGGAACGGAACACGCTTTTTTAAATGCGAGGCATTTCTTTGCGTACTGCAGGAACTTTTAGCGTGTTTATCTATCTATCTATCTATCTATCTATCTATCTATCTATCTATCTATCTATCTATCTATCTATCTATCTATCTATCTATCTATCTATCTATCTATCTATCTATCTATCTATCTATCTACCTATCTATCTAGCCGCCTACATCGGGGTACTCTCGTGATCACCCCCCTTAACATGGGGTAAACCAAAATTAGTATGGGAGGGTAACATGGTTTGACGAATATGACTAGCTGGTAATGACAGGAATAATGTGACAAGCATATCGCGTGCGTCGTCGAAACCTTTCCACCAGACACGCGTGCCACATACCCGTATACCACGGGCGGGTATGTACCACAGGTGATTGACAGTTTGTCTAACCAGGAATGGTGAGACAGACAATGGGGTTTTGACGCGAGAGCATTAAAAAAATGCTGACATTGCAGCGTTGACTTCACGAGTGCAAAGAATAAATGTGAGGTTCCCAGCAGGAATTGGACCCCAGCATCCTGCGTGGCTATCCAGTATTCTAGCACAGAGCCACGCCAGTTCTCGGAACTACTTTTAAAATGGACCCTAATGTTCGTGAAACGCCAGTTGTGGTTGCAGTGCTCGCTATCTAATTTTATAAACATTACACATGTACTCCTATTATACAGCCGTCATGTCGGGTTAACGTCAGTTGTAGTTAAGCGCCATCCATTGAAGTTGATTTACGTAGCCGTGTCCAGGGCTACAATGCTCGCGAGCACAAGCACTACATATCAGCTTCTGGTGTTGCTGATAGCCATGATGATGTTGGCATCGTTACTCAACTGTAAACAGCTGGTTGCATAAAATATATGCGACTGTTCAACATACGTCTGTGCGTACAACATTTGTACATATCTCTAGCGTCATTTGAGAACGTTTCGCACAAAAAAAAAATTACGACACAGTCATCTTTCCTCCGCATGCTTTGTATGACACCGATGCCCAAGGTGCGTGAGATCTGCCGATTTTGTTTTTTCTTTTGGTATGTGCCAAAAGAAGCTAGACAAATTGAAGATTTCTTACGCGACAACGTTAAAGAGCTTGTTTCGCAGAACCAAACTCTTTAACGTTATCGCGTCATAGCTGCAGCGTGTCGGTGTCGCTATCGCGCGTCGGTGTCGGCGTCGTTGGTTGTGAGCGAAAAATCATCTTGTCCGTGACCAAAAATCTAGAAAGATGCAAATACAATAATAAATATTAAGGTTCGAAGTTAGAATTGAACCTTGGCCGTTTGCGTGGCAAGCGCGTGTTTAACACAGAACCACGTCATTGCTTGAAATTGCTCTGAAAAAAAAAAAGACACTTTACGAATGTCATCTAGTGTGAGGAGTCCACTTAACGCATGTAACGTTGTGTGGCAGAATTCTAGTATCGCACTAGGCGTCAACATAAGTTAATTGCTCGACGAATGGGTGGTTTTAAGCTGCCCACTCATTGCAAAGTGCGCAGCTACACAAGTGCACGTGACACCTTACGGACGAGTAGTGGGTACTTCGCCTAATTAGCAAAGGGAATAATTATGGCGTAGTGGGCACTTAGCAAGTGTACATCCAGTAGACATTCTAGGATAGTTTGAAACGGCCAATGTTAAGAGCACAAACGTTCCTTTCCTTGCGGCATAGTTGAAGGCAATGCTCACGAGGCCCAGCTACGCTATCACTTCTACTCTTGAAAGCGAGGCTCAAGTGTCCTCCAAGTATTATGATCAGCGGAGTACGATTACCAGCGGCTTGAAACGGGATACTCGGTCAGAAATTTTGGGCCCCGTGCCACGTGATTTTGGCCGCAGTGCCACGTGCCAGCTTTCGCAAACATATTGATCAATTTTCTCTGTCTTATTTCTGGGCTTGCAATTGACGGATTTTGTGTATTAATAAAGTTACACGGTTTTAAAACACTTCATTTCTTTTTCCACCCAGTGAAAGCACCACCGGGCAATCGGCATGCCTTGCAAAGTAGCCTTACATTTGCACGAATCCCAGGAACGCCACTGGAGATATGAAGAGCTTGCTGATCTACCTACATCTTTGAATTGGGCCGTGGCCGTGCACTTAGGGATAGTGTTCAAACTACCGCTTTGCGACCGGCACAGGGTCCTACAGGCATTGTTGGAAAAATATACTAGTGCTTACCAAAATAGCAAGACTGATGTTTCATTTAGGAAACTAGGTAGTTTCCACCGGTTTACACCCAACGGTTAGGAAATCGTTGCATGAGTCGCGAAGCAGATCTAAAAGAGTTGGCCTCTTCGGAGAAGATCTCCACCCCGAAAAATTCGGCAGATTCCACCCTATTTGGGAATCGTTTTCATGCGAAGCAGAAGGCGGGTAACTGGCTAAGCTGCATTTTACAGCGAAAGCTGTTATGAGATCGCAACAAGGGTGCCGTAGTTGTCCGCCGCCGCCACCGGTGTCCGTAACCGCTATCGCACGAAATAAAAAAAAAAAACTTTAAGAAAAAATGTTCAGGATGGACCGGGGTTCGAATCTGGGTCCCCTCCGTGCCAGCCCAGTGTTCTACCACTGAGCCATGCCTGTGCTCGAAAACCCGGTGCACAAAAACCCTATACAAGCATTATGTCGGGAAGGAACCGCGTTAACATGCGCAATATTACGTGGCAGAAGAGTGAAACGAGAACCAGGCGTCACAGAATGTCATTTGTGTAACCAGGCGTCACACAATATGAATTGCATTACGAGAGGGTCGTTGAATGCTTCCAACCCATTACAAAGGGCTCAGCCATAATTCTTCGTCATCAGCCACCGAATCAATTAATGGAGTAGTGGGTACCTTGCAAGCGTACTTGTATTAGTAGCCCCAAGATAGATTGCAACGGGTTTTAGAAATGGTGCTCTCCCAACTTTCGCTGTGACTGTGCTGCGCGTTCCGCGCAGGCCTGGCGGTTTTTAAAAAGCGAAAGCCTTTAACATCTCATACGCGCGTCCTTCAGTCCGAGCCCTGGAACGGTGCCAGCTGTGGCCTCTCCCGCTCACGCTCTCTCAGCAATCACGTGATGGCACAGCGGCGCGTAGCAACAGTTGCGGCGCTGCAGCTGTGGCCTCTTCCCCTTACACTGTCATCAATCACGTGATTGCTGAGGTAGCGTAAAAGACAAAAAGATAAAAAAATGACATGGCACATTCAATCGAATGGCCGCAGGCTTTCGCCGAACAAACTTTAAAATTTGCAAAGTGTCCATTTTTTTTTTGGCTTTGAGCCAAACATTACGAGGTTGATCGACCTGTTTTTATAAGAGTAGCATTTGTGTGTGCATGGTGGGCTTACGAGGATCGTTGAGTACACTGGCACTCAGAGCGTAATTGATGGTCTGAAATGACGTCAGCACTCACGTGAGAACATAGACATCAGTATTGAACAGTGCACTTAACTGTGCAGTGATGATAATATCATACGTCACTTTCGTTGGTGTATTGCTTCGGAGTGGAGCAAGACTTGAGTATAGCTTACTGAATAGTAGGCATAGAAAGTAATATGTAGATAGAAATGCTCAAAGGGCGTTTAGTTCGCTAAGAAATGCTTATCCCATTTAACATCATCCTACGCGTGTCTTGAAGCTCACCATCAAATGTAGTCGGTTACAGCCCACAGGCACTGCTGGAAAAAAATATACTAGTGCCTACAGCAATTACAAGAGTGATGTTTATATTAAGAAAACGGCACTGGGTGGTACATGCCGGTATTTTTTTTTCGTCTTCATAAAATTTAATGTGGAGTACGTCCGGTTTTCTGCATGCCCCCTGCAAAGAGGGGGGCCATTACAAATCGTTGTTTAATTAACGAGGCATAGGCTTTAACAATGAAAAGTTACAATGAAACTGCGCAAAACGTACAGAATAGAGAGCTTCGAATGTTCAATGTGACGTCATGATACAACGGCCATCGCTGATCGGTCGATCTGTTGCGAGCGTCGTACGCATGAAAAAAAAAACGCTAAATAAAACAATATCAGGCTCCCACTGGCTTTTCAAAATCACCGTTGTGTTTTCCACATGCGCAAGAACGTCCCACTTTCTGCCATTCCCAATGTCATGAGTAAGGAGACGAAGAAGAAAACGAAGTAGGAGGAGAAGCTCGCGGAACAGGCACGAGCGCGTGCATGGAGGAGCACACGGCTCGAAGCGCGAGACACGAGCCGTAATGGAAGATCACAGTCCGATGAGCTGGCATTGCTTGCGTGGCTACGACAGAAGACGGTCGCATCGGTAGCGACGTTCTACCGACGGGCGCAGCGGACGTTCGACTTCGGAGGCCGCGACGCTGGCACCCCTTGGCGTGGCCGTTGACCTCGGCGACGCTCGAGCGAGGCTCCTCGGAGGTGCTGCAGCATCCTTCGGCTGGTTCGGACGCACCCGCCGCAGTCCCCCTTCAAACGTCGGCCCGCAGCAATCCCCAGGACGCCACGTCGGCAGTTCGAGAAGGCCGGTCTCGTCCGCTAGGCCTAACGGACAACGGCATCGGAACGGCGACCGGGAATAGGCGTACGGCAGCGCAGCTTGACCGTGACGCATCGGAACGACGACAGGAACAGGATCGTCGGCAACAACGCCATCGGACAACTCAGGTTGGACGCAACGAGCAACGGAGCCAAGTAAGACGGTTCCCTTCAGGCCACAACTCGAAGTAGGCCTAGGTGGCCAGACTGAAGTAGAGACTGTAGTTAGGCATAGGTGAACTTGATTAGTTTCCTTTTGGAGATTTGGTTGTAATTTCGGAGGTTTTCGCTTTTAGTTTTCTTTTTATGGAGTGTTAAGTTTTTTCTATCTTAGTTTTCTCCTTTTAGTTAATAAACCATGTTTGCTGTGCCGACCAGTGTCCTCACGATCCATCATTGCTAACAGACGCCTCTGAGATCCGCGTGACACCCAATGTCTGACAAATTACCGGTCTATCCCTTAAATCCCAGTTACGGTGGATAATAAAGTGCGAAATGTTAGACCCGGTGGTGGGAGCGCATTCGAAATGAATAGAGACCAAAAAATATTTTAGTAAAGCGCCGAATAACGTGACCAGAGTGTATTGCGTATTGTACACTGAGGAGAAAAACAGTTCCTTTGTTTCGCCGTAAACACTTGCATTCGGTCACTCAAAACACGAGCTCAAGTCGGTACAACAAAAAGCTGCACACAATACATCGACATATTAAATGGGAAGCTACTTGTCTCATTCTGTGGCTTTGTTTTGTTTTGTTTTAAGTTGTGGAGCATCTTGCACTAAATTGTTGGCATTCCATTACCCAGATCCAGCGCCTTCTTGCATGCATTAGTGACGCGCACTTCGAATGAGTGGACTCGCCTTCATGCCTCGGCGGCCACCCGCTGCTGATCACCACTTATTCAAGAACGTCACAGCTAACAGTGTTCAACTCGGTACATCTATCTTCACGTAGTTTAACATGAATCCACGAACGACATAGCTAACATTGTATATCGGGGTACCATTTGTTCTCGTTTTTGTTTATTAACTCTATTAACTCTGTTTACCCGTTTTGCTAGCAACCACTTCCCTCCATAATGCCACACTGGTGCTGACGATATGTCATATATAATTTCGTAAATTCCCCGCAATGCGCAATGATCGCTTCATTCTTATTTCTTTCCAGGAATGCAGACACGGGAATTGTGTGTTAAAAGTTCCTTATGTAGTGTGAGCAGATAATACACGTTTATGTTGATTCTATAGAATGATTTGTGATTGAAATAAATGATTCGCGGAAATATGCCTTTCTTCATTGGTGTTCACGGCTGAAATATCTCATTTGCCAGTGACCCAAGTAAAAAGCAGCACGCCTGATACGAACACGCAAACAGTTATCAATGAGCGACTGCGATTTTTTTTCTGCACATTTCCATGCTGTTGTGCTTCAACCGCCTCAACGATCCCCATGGTATATAAAACACGATTTTAATCGCTCCTAGGGTGCATCCACATTTGGCGGGTCAATGCGGGTGGGTTCGAAGGACCGACCGGGTCAGCGTACTGCTTGCAATTGTCACGTTGTCGTCGCCAGTATTCGCACTCGCACTCAGCCATTAAGAAGAGCCCACCGTCACAAGTTAGGCAAGTTGTTTTTGTCGCTCCACATGGTACTCTGTAATTCCGTGACATCGTAGCACAACTGGGCTATAACGAAGCAGTTGCGGGACCAGAAAGTTGTTCGTTATGCCCGACATTTGTTGGAACACAAGGGATAAAAATCGGCTCTGAAAAATCACCAATCTGGCTCACATGACACAAGAAGACATGAAACCTATTTATTTAGGCTGCAAAACCACTATAAATGAAGTAATCTTTACCTGAAATCATGTGGTATTTGAAACTACAGCCCATATGGTGGCGCTACCAGTCAAATACGCAGGTTTTTTTCTGCTCTGGATAACCAATAATATACATATCCGTGGTTTCGTCTCACCGATTTCTGGAAGTTACGGTTACGCGTCTTTTCCACATCTTAAAACAGCGCAACAGAGACGTTCTCAGTAGCTGTCCCATGCAGAAAACTCACGTGACCTGGGAAGAAACGTCACGCATGGCGTTAACCTTAACGTCGAGTTGTCTACCAAAATTTCATTGAAACGGAAGGTTCTCTCTGGCGTTGTGTAGCTATCACCATTTATACAATGCTCGTGGTTGGCCTGTACTGGTCTCTACGGGCCTAGTTACTTACGTCGTACCACGTAGCCATCGTCACTAATAAATGCGAAGTATTTCTAAGCGGACTGCAGGCACTTTGAGCGTTTCTGTCTGCGTATCTATCTATTTAGCCGTCTACGTCTGGGTGCTCTAGCGATCGCCTCCTTAACTTGGGGTAGACCAAAATTAGTATAGGAGGGTGAGGGAGTTCGACAAATATGTCTGGCTGGTCATGACATGAATAACATGAAAATCCCTTCGCGTACGTCGTCAACCGTTTCATTCAGAGACGTGTGGCACACACTCGTATACCGCGGACCGCATTATGCGCCACAGGTGACTGACAGTTTTAGATGTGAAGCATCTTATGGCGAAGCTTAATCCGGTGGTGGTGGTGGTGGTGGTGGTGGTGGTGTGCCGCGTGCCCACCCTTACTGCGCATGCGCAAACAGTTAAAAAAAATAAAAATAAAAAACCTCCTCTCCCCCTCTCTCTCCTCTAGGCATCCCTCCCCGCGGCAACCAC
The DNA here is from genome assembly GCA_030522465.1 of Rhipicephalus appendiculatus. Taxonomy (NCBI): domain Eukaryota; kingdom Metazoa; phylum Arthropoda; class Arachnida; order Ixodida; family Ixodidae; genus Rhipicephalus; species Rhipicephalus appendiculatus. The sequence goes on along the minus strand of JALIZH010020888.1, from coordinate 5,062 downwards.
ACCCACACTGCGCATGCGCCTCCCTTCCTCTCTCCCCCTCTTACACCCCCCCTCTCTCCATCCCTGCCCGCGGCGTCTAACTCCCCCCTGCGCATGCGCGTCCCCCCCTCTCTCTCTCCTCTCCTACGCTCCCCCCTCTCTCCTCTACGCATCCCTGCCCACGGCGTTCACACTCCCACTGCGCATGCGTGTCACCCCCCTCTCTCTCCTCTCCTACGCTCCTCCCTCTCTCGCCTCGCGACGCCGACGCAGGCAGCGTCTGCTAGCGAGTTTCTTGGTTGAAAAAACCGACTGCTCGCGCTGCACAACCGTTCACTGGCCACCCCGTATATATGGCAATGGATCTTGACCTCCAAGGTGGTGCCGGTGGGAGATTTCTCCTGTGCGTTGTTGAACAATAAAAATTCGCAGCGTGCGCGTTAACTAAAAGCGGAGTGCGGGTCTCTGTGTCCAGTCGGAGTATCTGTCTCTCATTGCCCATTAGCAGCGATTGGCATGTTCTAGTAGGAAAAAAATTGGCCGCGTATCTGCGTGCTTCGCTGCAAATGTCGTCGAAAGACGATAGTCTTGTGCCGACTGCACTGCATGAGCGGCATGAGTACCACAATTTAATAGCTGGGCTAGCCGCTGGGCTCGTTTTTCGGACGTTTTCCGGGCGCGCTTAGACGGACGCCGGCGTTTCTCCGCTGAAATTTGGTCGTCGGTCTCTTCTCTGCGTTCTCTGATCATGTCTTGTAGAGTGGGTCGTATTTCATCAAGCGGCCATATATGTTTTGCCTTGCCTGAGACAGCGCTCTTCTACGATGAATCAGCCGCATCTGGCTGGCATTGATAAAACAGAAGAGGACGCCATCTACAGCGCTACCGGGGAACATCGGCTTGTGTTGATGTTCCCCGGTAGCGCTGTAGATGGCGCTACCGTGTAGACCACAGCCAGCCACAGCGTCGAAGTTAAATCACTGGGCGGAGACTTGTTTTGTACACAGCAGCGCCGCGTAATAAACACTAGGATCTTTATAATTACGTATCTATAGATTTTGTTTTAAAGGAACACTGTGAATAGTACTAAGGTATTGATGTTGTGCCTCAGGTATGCGTAATATTTGATTTTTAATTGCCCACGCTCACCCGTATGAACACATGCTGCTTGGTCAAGATTGGAGGTCGTAAGGCAGGTGGTTAAAGTTTGGCCAGTTAGCTGAATCGTGTGACGTGCCGACCAACAGACAGATAGACGGACGGACAGACAGACAGACAGACAGACCAAAATTTTTTCCGTTTAGGTATCCCAAGAAAGACTATCGTCTTTAAAACTGCTCCATCACTGCCTGCTTTGCGCCTCCCCAGTTTTCTCTCCTGCGCAACGCTGCGATGAGCGCCAGCGTCAACGCCGCCGCCAGTGTAAGCGTTAGCGCCCGCTGCTTCACATCTACACATGGTTCCCTTTAGCGGGAGATGGTGTAATTTTTTATCTACCCAGGAACGGCGAGAATAGATATTGGTAATTTAAATGCGAGAGCGTTCAGAAAAACTGACATCGGAAACCTTGACCTGTCGAATGCAAATTATAAATATCAAGGTCCCAGCAGGATTCGAACCCAAGCATTCTGCGTGGCAACCGATTATTCTAAAACAGAGCCACGCCAGCTTTCGAAACGGCTTTGCAAAAAGACCGTATGCAGGTGTAACGTTTGTGCAACGTCAATTATTGTTGCAGCGCTGGTCATCTTATTAAGGCGAAAGCCTTAAATGTCTCATGCTCACGTCCGTCCGGTGTCCGTCCGTCCGGTGTCCGTCCGTCCGGCGTCCGTCCGTCCGTCCGTCCGTCCGGATGTCCGTCTGTCCGTCCGTCCGTCCGGATGTCCGTCTGTCCGTCCGTCCGTCCGGATGTCCGTCCGTCCGTCCGTCCGTCCGGATGTCCGTCTGTCCGTCCGTCCGTCCGTTTGGATGTCCGTCCGTCCGTCCGTCCGGATGTCCGTCCGGATGTCCGTCCGTCCATCCGGATGTCCGTCGGGAGTCACGGAGTCACGTCGCGCATCCGGAGTCACGTCGCGCACTACCAATTTTGGTGTATATCAAGCTAGCGAACTGGACGGAAGCGCACCATGGGCGTGGCATGTAACTGGCGTTGTAGATGACATGCATGCCAAGATTTTCATGTTACCAACTGCCACTTAAGTTCGTTATACAGTCATGTCACTCAATACCAAATTTGGTGTATATCAAGCTAACGAACCGGCCGCGAGCGCGCCATGAGCGTGAAATGCAAGTCATATATGTCGCTCATGACATATCATGATTTCCATATTACCACTTGTCGATAATGTTCGTCCTACAGTCACGTCACTCAATACCAAGTTTGGTGTATATCAAGCTAACGAAACGGGCGCGAACGCGCCATGAGCGTGGAATGCAAGTCATGTCGCTCATGATATGTCATGATTTCCATATGACCACTTGTCATTTATGTTCGTCATACGGTCATGTCACTCAATACCAAATTTGGTGTATATCAAGCTAACAAAACGGCCGCGAGCGCGCCATGAGCGTGGAATGCAAGTCATGTCGCTCATGACATGCCATGATTTCCATATTACCACTTCTCATACATGTTCGTCATACAGTCATGTCACTCATTAACAAATTTGGTGTATCTCAAGCTAAGGAAACGGCCGCGAACACGCCATGAGCGTGGCACGCAAGTCATGTCGCACATGACAAGTCATGATTTCCATATTACCACTTGTCATTTATGTTCGTCATACAATCACGTCACTCAATACCAAGTTTGGTGTATATCAAGCTAACGAAATGGCCGCGAACGCGCCATGAGCGTGGAATGCAAGTCATGTCGCTCATGATATGTCATGATTTCCATATGACCACTTGTCATTTATGTTCGTCATACGGTCATGTCACTACCAAATTTGGTGTATCTCAAGCTAACGAAACGGCCGCGAGCGCGCCATGAGCGTGGCATGTAAATCATGTTGTTCATGACATGCAAGTCATTGTTTGCATATTGCGACCTGTCATTTATGTTCGTCATACAGTCATGTCACTCAATCCGAAATTTGGTATATATCAAGCTAACGAAACGGCCGCGAGCGCGCCATGAGCGTGGCATGTAAATCATACATTTAATGACAAGTTAGTCATGATTTTCATTATATGACCTGCCATTTATGTTCGTCATACAGTCATGTTAAGCCATACCAAATTTGGTATAAATACCATTAACGGTACGGCCAGGAGAGCACCAAGTCGTAGGCGGCTAGATAGATAGATAGATAGCTAGATACGCTCAACGTCGCCGAAGTTCGCTAAGAAATGCTTCGCATTTAAAAGACCTACATATCAGCTTACCGCTTCTGGTGTTGGTGATGCTCATGTTGCTGTTTGCCTCGTTACGCAACTTAAACAAATACTTATACAAAACAGATGCAACTGTTCAACTTATGTCTGTGCGTACATTTGTACATATCTTTAGCGTCATTAAGTAACGCTTCGCTCAGTAAAAGATTACATCAAAGTCACCTTCCCTCCGCATGCTTCGCATAACATTCATTTCCGTGGTACGTGGATTCGCCGCACTTTTTTGCCAGCAGAACTACTGCCAGACACAGAGGCGATGGTAACGAGCGACTGTACCAAGTACGTCACACGTGACGCTTACGTTCAAGCGACGTAACTATCCCGCATATGATGGCGACCGAAGGTTCTTCTGTGGCGGAATAGAAACGCGCTTCGATACCAGGTGCGCAGAAGTGAAACGCGTAAACGAAACTAAAAAGAAAATCATTGCTGTCTCTTCCTTTATTCACCTTATCTTCAACTCGCACTTCGCTATCATGATCAGTGGCAGATAATGAAAGCTACGTCATGCGCTAAATTTGTTCAGCCACGCTCAGTCTTCAGTCAACGAACGCCTCACGTAGTGATATACTCGGCGCTTGCGTATCTCTATAGCGATTACCTTGTAGGCTTCAGAATGGGGTGGTCAGAACGACAATCTACATCGCTCCATGAAGAGACTAGTCGCCGCTACCTACTCGACGACCTTTTAAGATAACTCGCCGTCTCGACCTGAACGCTACCTTACGCGGGCTAGCAACGCATGCCACGTTGGGTGCTGCTAGCGCCACAAGTGTATGGTTCGTCAACCTTTCACTACGCCGCAGCTAACAGTTCTGGACCACAGACTTTTTGTCTAACCGAGCGACATGCGCAACCTTTCTAGCCAACCCAGCCTTTTACGAGGATGATAGGCACTGTCATCGTAGGGCTGTACATCCGCCTCCATCGGCTGTCAGAGCGGCAGCTCCAACGCCTGGACGAAGAGAACGAGCCGTGGCTACCGCGGCTCGGAACCCTGCCACTGCAGATGACCATCCGGGAAATTGTACGTGTTCTAGAAGCATCCGTCACCGTGTCTTCATGCCTGGAACGGGTCGCCTGGCTCTACTGCTGGCTCATGCCGAGAGATATGACCGGCCCATGGATGCTGTACCGCTTAGGCCCCTCGGCGCTACAGCTTGACGGTCTTATGATTCTTCGCACCGTGTCACGCGGACTGCCTTCCATCGGTCAGCCCACAACGCTCAGCGTGAGATGCTGCCACGGGACGTTCTACGCCTGCATGATAAGGCGTTGCGGCTTGAATCCGATCGACAGGCGCTACGTGGTCATGTTCCTGGTGCTTTGGGAGGGCCATCGCTTCGCGGTCGTGTACGCCGAAACGTCCGAGGATTGGCGTCTACTCGCGACCGCCCTCTACGTCGCCCTGTCCGGCGCAAGCGTGGAACTGACCCAGGGAATGTACAGCGACATTAACTCTGCGTTCAGTGCGGCCCACACAGACCTCGGTGGTCCGACAATAATGCGAGTGGGCGGTGACCCAAGCAGTGCAGCGCGGTTTCCTCGGAATTCCTGCCCACAAGAACAAGCGCTGGACCTAAGGTCGGCCAAGCATGAGGAAGGTAAGACGCGTCATTCCGGCTTTGCTTTTGGTCGTTGCCTATAGCTGCTTTATACTGGCTTAAAGATATTGATTTTTGCTGGA
>JALIZH010020887.1:0-41928 GCA_030522465.1 Rhipicephalus appendiculatus | reverse complement strand
TCATTTTCTTTTTTTTCCTTCTTGTGGTGCTTTCTCTCTGTCTCTCTCATCTTTCTACTCCCCTTTCCATTTTCCCCCAGTGCAGGGTAGCCAACCGGACTGCTGTCTGGTTAACCTCCCTGCATTCTCCCTTTTGTATTCCTTCCTCCCTTCCTAATTGTGTATAAAGAAAAGTAAGAGTATGATTATTACTATTAACGAGCACGTAAGTTTGCTCAAGCTTCGGTTCCAATGGTGCCATCTAACGAGAAGCTTGCTAAAGTTATAGCTCGCAACCTAAGGCCTTCTTACGCTGACGCCCTCCACCACGTTGTGATGTTCTAGGAAGAAATATTTGGTTTCGAAAAGCGCTCGTTTCACGAAGCCGTGTACATGTGTGGAAGAAGTTCTTGACGGTTCTTGAACAAGGTGACTGGACAGGGCTTGTTATCAGATACATCCGTGATCGCGGCGACGACGTGTCTGTGTGTAGAGAAGTATAAGGTACAGTTCAGCTGTTTGAAGTGCTTGATTGCCGTTACGAATAATGATCTACTGCTGTCCTTGACTTGGAAACGAGGTCTTGTGATGCCCTGGTCACATCAGAAACGTATTTTATGTAGTGTAAAAAGCAGGCGTTCTTGGGTTTTGATAAATGAATGTTGAAACCACCGCAGATAATGATGCACATAGTCCTTTCGGCAGAGTTATTCTTGCAAGCATTCACAACGGGTTTTGCGTAATCGATGAAATATGTTGATAAGGACTGCTGGACGGGCTCCTTTTGAGCTCCGGGACTTAGATAGATGGCAGCGAGCGGAATGCCTTTGTTATTGTGGTTGACTGCACAACATGACATCGTCGATGTGGCTGCTGGCGTGTGTGTGTGTTCAGTGTCCGGCGGCCTGTGAAGTGTGATGCGCCCCACGTTGAAGTTTCGCATCGCCGTGTTATTATAATGGCCACGCCGCCGCAATGAAGCCCCTTGCTGCGAAATACATGTTGCAATCCCATGATTTCAGCGGGCTCATCGCTCCAGGTTTCAGAAAGTGCTAAGACGCCAGTTTAGCGTCTACGAGCACGACCGCGTGCGCAGATTGTACGCTGAGAGCGGCGAGTGTGAGGTGATTGTTTTGGTCATATGGCACCGAATAAAGGCGGTAGCCCGTTCCAAGACAGTGTGTAGAGGCCTGTTTGATAGCCTGTTGATTGACAAATTATCAGTCGATAGAGGCGGCGTCATATTGGTTCCTGAAGTCACCCTTCACGTTGGCGAGGTATACGCCGTTGAGTGTGGTAGCCATGGAAAGTGTCACGTAAACCAACTTCAGCGGATGGCGATTATCGTATACGTAGACTACCTGGGCGTATGTGGACCCTTGTGACTTATGTATGGTTATGGCGTTTGCTTGCGCGATGGGAATATGTGTCCTCCTAAGTAGGATATTTTGTCAGGCGTATATTGTGGTTGCGGTGGTTCGTAGTTCAACGGGCACCCATTTCATTTGCATTGGGCGATGTGCGGCAGTGATGTGTTTCGTCCTGGCAGGAGCGACAACGCTATTGAAAATCCTGGGCTGGTGGTTGCTGGAATTTTTGCTGGATATAGTGAAAACAATAGTGGATGTGGTGGAAATAACAGTAGATAAGCTGGAATCTGTGGGGGTCGTAATGGCTAATAATGGCGAGAGGGGGAAAAAATGGTGGCAGATGGTGGTAGTGGTGGCGAGCCAATGATGGTTACAGTGGAAAATGCTGGCAGATGGTGGCGATGCAAAATATCTTTTGGTGGATGGCTTGGTGAACAAGCTGGATGACAGTGGCATAATGGAAACATGGTGGATGATGGTGGCATGATAGAAATGCACGTGGCGCAGTATGTGAAATCACTGTTGTTTTTAACGTTGCCCTCTCGAATGTGTAGACAAATCTGTTTACAGTCCAAAGAAGCCAACGCCGATCATTCCGCTTTCCAGAACGCTTTTATTTATAAATGCGGCGTCAATAACGCCTAAATTTTTGTGGAGCGCAGAATTCGTGAATGTTTACATTTTGTGCACGTACTTATATCAGTTTGATATGCACGATGTGGTGCTGTATTGTGATGTTTACACGTTTAGAGGTGTCAGTGTGAAAAGCGACAGTAAATGTCACATCGCAGCGCAATTGTAGAAGTAAATGAGACAAGCTTCCAACGGGCAGACCAGAAATTCGCCGCCACTTGATATTGCCACGCAAGAAACGCAACTCTGAAATTCTTGCACACTAATTACCTCAGCTGCACTTTAAGGTAACAGTGAAGGTGCGTGCGAAGCTAAAATGCACACTATTTTACATTCCGCATGCGTAGGGATAAGCCCCACGAACTATGACTTCCATGATCCAATTCTACCACCCTGATTTCCACCAGCGTTTAGGCCTAGCGTACCGACCGAGTCCGTCTACGTGTCATCGGCGCTTCTCGGTTTCAGGATACACAGTTCCGACGAGTACGAATGACTTTACAGCACAGCTGTGGCGTCGGTTAGCCTAAATGAAACGTTTATGGCGAGAGCCTTTAATGTCTCATGTTCACGGCCGTCCGGTGTCCGTCCGGCGTCCGGTGTCCGTCCGGCGTCCGGTGTCCGTCCGTCCGGTGTCCGTCCATCCGGTGTCCGTCCGTCCGTCTGTGCGTCCGTCCGGTGTCCATCCGTCCGTCCGGTGTCCGTCCGTCTGTCCGTCCATCCGGTGTCCTTGCGTCCGTCCGTCCGGTGTAAGTCCGTCTGTCCATCAGTCTGTCCGTCCGTCCGTCCGTCTGTCCGTCCGTCCGTCCGGTGTAAGTCCGTCTGTCCATCAGTCTGTCCGTCCGTCCGTCTGTCCGTCCGTCCGTCCGTCCGGTGTTCGTCCGTCCGTCCGTCCGGTGTCCGTCCGTCTGTCCGTCAGTCAGTCTGTCCGTCCGTCCGTCCGTCCGTCCGTCCGGGGTCCGTCCGTCCGTCCGTCCGGTGTTCGCCCGTCTGTCCGTCCGTCCGTCCGTCCGTCCGTCCGTCTGTCTGTCTGTCTGTCCGTCCGTCCGTCCGTCCGTCCGTCCGTCCGTCGATCCTTCCGTCCGCCCAGACCCGTCTGTCCGTCCGTCCGTCTGCCTCGCGTCTCGCTGCGATTCGCGGTAAAAAAATTAAAAAAGAAAACGCACACACATTCGGTTTGTGTGTTATCCCTCTGAGAGTGTAAAAGATAAAAGACATAGCATAGTCAGTGGAATGGCCACGCACTTTCGCCGAACACACTTTGGAATGTACAAAGTGTCCATTTTTTTTTTTGTTGTTGTGTACAGCGTCCGCACAAGAAGCGATGAGCATCGATGCGACGCGCTTCTAGCAAACGCCTCTGGTCACGGATACCCGCCACTCAAACACACATATATGTCAATTTGTACGCCTTACAGAACCAGTACGAAGACCTATTTTTCCAGCGCACTGCATTCGTTTTTGGCCAAGCAGTTATGTAGTTGCACTTGACGATAGAGCTACACAGAGCAGTGTGATTACACGGCCGCGCTGTGCGTTGGCGAAAAAACATCACAGTACTGAATCAGTTGTACGCGCGTAGTTATTAAATGAGCTTGGATTCGACACGAAGCCTTCTGCCCATGTCGCCCTTTTGGAAAGGGCGAGAAACGGATATTAAACTTGGTAGTAACCACGGGTTGATATTTTTTAGGAGGTACGTTGTAAAAAAAATAGCGCTGTTGCCATTATCAACATGCCATTGGTTACTGGCAACCATTTTCTTGTGTTTAATAAATATGCAAATTTTAGATCGCGTCTGTCTCGAGTGTGCTCATCGAATGTGGAAGTTAAACGATGTGCAAGTGTGTTGACTAGTCGTTTTGCGAAATGCAAAGCGTGTGTCAGTGTGGCCTAGCGGTAGTCAGCTCGAGATCCGAGGGTGCCGCGTTGACTCCACGTGACGGAAGGTGTTTTTTTTCTTCAAGCGTTTTTTTTTGTTTGCACTGATCCTTTCTTCATTGCTTTCTATACAATTATTTATGTATCGCAGCTAGGCACGATGGTCCTGACAGTACAGAGCCGTTTTGCGCTCCGGTGTTTCCAGCATCCATCATACGCCAGTGTACACCATATGCCACCATATTTCAGCACCATAATCCACCATAATGATGGATGGTGGAATCCACCCTTCATATGGTGGACAGTTTCTCAATCGGGATGCCAATTTCGGTTTTACAAATTCAAGGAAACAACCACAAGAACACAAGAACCTTGTCATGCATGTTGTGACGTACATAACTTGCACTGCATGATATTCATGTCACGAACTTTCATTTATGTTTATCATGCTATATTTATGCCATGCTGATTATGGCATGTATCATTTTAATGAAACTCTAGTGAGAGCAACAACACCTTGCCTCGATGTACATGACATGCATGATATGATACTCATGTTATGGCCTCATGAAAGAACGGAATTTTAGGACTTACTTCTTTGTTCAAAACAACCTTAAGGAAATCCAACAGGTATTGCAGTCAGCGAGTGTATGACGATCGTTAATTATGCTTTTTTATGAGTATTATAGTAATTGGGACATAGACGTGAACAAAGTAAAGCGGACTAAAAGAGAAACTGCTGCTGGCAATGACCGAAGCTGCAACCTTCGTAAAACACGCCTCATGCTCCACCAATTGAGCTACGGCGGCGGTCGTCCTCTCGTCCCCTTTATGCGTAGTTCATCATCAGCCTGACTACGCCCACTACAGGGCAAAGGCCACTCCGATGTTCCGCCAATCAAACCGGTCCTTTCCTTTCTGCTGCCACGTTATACCTGCAAACTTCTTAATCTCATCTGCCCACTACTTTTCTGTCTCCCCCTCACGCGTTTGCCTTCTCTTGGAATCCAGTCAGTTACCCTTAATCACCAGCGCTTATCCTGCCGACATGCCACGTTCCCGGCCCATGTCCATTTATTCTTCTTGATTTCAACTATGATATCCTTAACCCCGTTTGTTCCCTGACCCACTCTGCTCTCTTCCTGTCTCTCAAGGTTATACCTATCATTTTCCTTTCCATCGCTCGTAAATACGCATTAAGCGTATTTATTTGCATGTAAACCTGGGAGTGTTATTCGGCGCCGCTCGTAGCCATTATGGCGAGTGCGGAATGCTCTTTCCTTGCCAGCACGCGTCATGTAGCAAATGACCTTTTATGATATGAAAGCTGACCAACAAGGGGACACCTATATCGGTTGGACGCGTAGTGGGTAGCTCGCTTCACCACAGAATGATGAATAATGCCATAGTGAGTATTTCTCCACCGCGCAAAATTATCAGGATTTATGGCATAGTAGATACTTGCAGCAGTCACCCCGACAGAGTTTGCGACGGGCTCTGAAAAAGCCGGTATTCGAGCTTTGGATGTGACTGTGCCACATCTGCCGCGTAGGCTTCGCGGTGTTTGGTAAAAATATTTCCTGTATTAAACGCAGACATGTACTCGTGTTAATATATCAATTGGGTGCAGTCAAAGTATAATAACTGCCAGCACAATATTACTTTTAAGGCCGCAAAATGGATAGAAGTTGCATTATTTTGTTCATAGAACGCCATATCCACGACTTGGCATAACACTCACGGGCTACTCAAAAAATCATTTTTTAGCTTAAACCAAAATGTTTCACCGAAAACTGCATTGAAGCAATTATGCTCATGAAGCACAGCCTCCCATAGGTATGTGATACTAAGATCCGGAAAAAAAATTCTGTTTTATACGTGGCTTCACTACGCCAGCTTCAACTGTGAAATTACATGAAATAAATTCACAAAGGCGCAGCAAGGGCAAGATGGAAGCTTGAGATCAAAAATTCGTAAACGGGGTGCCTGTGTGAAGGACGGAAATGAACTGCCACAAAAGGCTTAACTTTGGTATCAGCGTTTCATTTGCAATATTTTGTGACACGCAATACCTCCAAATTGGGGCCTTGACTCTACAAGTTAGCATTTGGCAAATAGTAGCATTAATGCAGCTTTATTACACTTATTTTCACTTTTCTGTTACCCACCCGATCACTCTGCGAGTTCTTGTTCCTCCGCTCATTGAAGTTACAAGAACTAACGTGAGAATTCACTGGCAATGAACCATGCAATTACTTCTACGACAAATCAAGGCATGGCTTAATTGGATAATGAAACAAACTGACGTATACAAACGTACTTACATAAATCTAACTCAGCATGGTAATTAATGTAAAACACTCCACAGTCTTTCTTCGGACTCATATACAATAAAGTTTCAAAAGGGTTGTTGTTATCTAAATAGAGAATGAATATGACAGCAGAAACAGTTTAAATGCCCTGAAGGAGGACTGTATAAATATATGTGCGATTAAGAAAACAATGCACTGTGTTATTTCTTTTGCACCCTTTGTGCTGCTGCAGTTTGTTTTACACCTGTAAAGAAATTTTGAAGCAAACATTTTTCTCAGCTAGTTCATCCCACTTCTGTAATGGACCATTATTTCGTTACGAGTATGAATAAATAAATAAATAAATAAATAAATAGATTGCACAATTCTTTATTTAGCAGATACAAAATTCATTTTTCGCATACACCAGCATGTCTCTAAACTGTCAAACCAAATGAAGGAATAATGGAAGTTTTGTTTTTATAAATTTAGTCTATTCATGCCCCTATTAAGTCACCAAATGCTTGTAATTACAAAAAAAACAAAACAATGTTTGACGGCAATCCTCCACAGGTCTCACAGAGTTATGAAGTTTTTAGTAGCCATTTACTAACGCTAAAGCTTTAGAGGTCCGTTTATGTACATTTGCAATGGCTGCAACGTAATCTTGCTAGTGGTGCACTGGGCAAAATGGAGTCAATATTGCTGCAAAACCACGTCAAATGTAGCTTTTTCAACTACTGTAGGAAAATCTATCTGCTAACATCAACAAAAGGGTTAGAATTCGAAACGTTGTTTGTCTTTGAAGATCTGCAAATATGGTGGCAGCCTGTAACGCGAAACTTCAGCAAAGCAGATTAGCTGTTTTGACTTAGCGATACATTAGGCGAATAAATTTTACATGTATATGCATACAGGCTGCGGCGTCTGAGTGCTGTTGCGGAGGCCCGAACATGGGAATTGTAGCACCCCTGTCGCTGAACGTCTGCTTCGGTTGTTCATTGACAGCACTGGGAGGCAAAAAAACTTGCGCTGGTTGCTCACACATAGAGAAGAAAACGCCGTGAGCAGCGTTGATGGCGTGCCCGATCTTTCGCATCATGCCAAACGTGATGCACACCTTGGATTGCGCGTGAAATCACCCATGAAAAGGGAAATCAGACCGACTAAAAAAAGAGTAACCCACGATCTGCTATTATTCATGAGCTTAAAACAAATTGAGCACGCGCTTTACGTGAATCAAGGAAGTTTTACTTTATTATAACTGTAATAAACCTTTTCAAGAAACACTCGTACTAAGTTCTGGAACTGTACGAGTGGTAGTTAGAAGCGAGTGTCACAGGTTATAGCAAAGGGAAAAACAGTTACATATGTGTGAGCCATTGCGAAGTATTTAACAATTTGCTCTTGGTGTGTGGGCGAAGGCACACGCTCCAAGGCATAACAAGGGTGTCTTGTTATGCCTTTACCGAGAGAGTTTCAACCTAGTTAGAAGCGAGTGTCACAGGTTATAGCAAAGGGAAAAACAGTTACATATTGCAAAAATGAGTTCTGCGGAATCCCGCAAGGTGGCGGAAGGGTTAAGATAGGGAAAATAGACAACCACCCGTTTTTAGCATCGGAGCCACAAGGAAATCCATACGATTTCTCAGAAAGAAAAGCTTCTTAGTTGCCGAAAAATTCGTCCTGATGCGGTGTTCGAACCCGGGACCAACGCCTTTCCGGGGCGGTCGCCATACCAATTAAGCTAACCAGGAAGCTAGCAATAGGCAGCGCGAGGGCGAATTCATCGACAACTCGAAGCACATGGACACAAGTATTGCAAAAAATGAGTTCTTCGGAATCCCGCAAGGTGGCGGAAGGGTTAAGAAAGGGAAAATAGGCAACCACCCGTTTGTAGCACGAAGCCACAAGGAAATCCATGCGGATGTCTCAGAAAGAAAATCTTCTTAGTTGCCAAAAACGCCTTTCTGGGGCGGTCGCTCTACCAATTGAGTTAACCAGCAAGCTAGGAATTGGCAGCGCGAGGGCGAATTCATCGACAAACTGAAGTACATGGACACAAGTATTGCAAAAATGAGCTGCGGAATTCCGCAAGGTGGCGGAAGGGTTAAGAAAGGGAAAATAGACATGTGGATTTCCTTGTGGCTTCGTGCTACAAACGGATGGTTGTCTATTTTCCAAACTGACGCATCGCCAAACTGACCAAACCAAACTGACGCATCGCCTCCAGCATCGGCGGTGCCGATGGATCCCACGGCGTTTGAGCGCAATCGCATTCGCGCCAAGAGTGTACCACAATCCGGGCGCCAATGCCTCACCAAAATGTGAGAGCTGAGCGCCTGGCGTGTATAAATGATGCGTTGTTTTCTAACCAAATGATTAAGCATGCATTAAGTTATGGCCGCAAAACAGGCATCTTCAAGGATAGACCATCCACAAAGCCGCGAGCATTACATTGGTCTGAGTACACTCTACACACTAAAAAAGTTGAGTACTTCGGGACTACTTCGGCCGAGCAACTGTAATCGTCATCTACATTGCTAGCATTCTAGCGTCACTGGTATCTCTGCACTTTCCGGTGACGAATGACGTATGCAGCGGGAGCCGAGTTCTCAAGAAAGAAAACTACAGCAATTCATATGACGATCATTGTTTCATGGCACAATTTCCTCCAAACACTTCACTTGTATTGCGATAGCAATAAATGGACACTCTCGGCTGATTTTCGCCGTCGCCGTCTCTCGACGCCGTCATGTCCCGGATATATATATGCATGTGCATATATATAAACAAGGCATAAAGAAAAATAAATCGTAGAAAAGAAAATTGGCCGCGTATCTGCGTGCTTCGCTGCAAATGTCGTCGAAAGACGATAGTCTTGTGCCAGCCGTACTCCTATGTTTTGCCTTGCCTCAGACAGCGCCTACTATACGTTGAATTGGCCGCATCTGGCTGGCATTGATTATATAGGCGGTGCTGCGCGAGATATGGACGCATCGAAAAACAGAGCAGGCGCTGCGTGAGATATGGACGCCATCTGTCACGCTATCGGGAAACATCGGCTTCGGAACTCCCAGCTTATGCTGCCAGGTGGCAGCACCATGGCGTCGTAGTGAAATCGATGGGCAGAGGGGTTTTTTGTGCACTGCGTCTCGCTTCTTTGAGCACTAGGATCTTTAGAATTACGTATCTGTCGATTTTGTAATGAAAGGAACACACTGTATAATGCCTAGATAATGATGTAGTGCCTCAGATATGCGTAATATTTATTTTTTATTCGACCACGCTGAAAGTATGATCGCATACACCAGTTCAAGTTTGGTGGCCTTTAGGCATGGAGTTAAACTTTGGCCGGGTGGCTGAATCGTGTGACGTGCCGACAAACAGAGGAACAGACAGAGAGACCAAAATTTCTCCGTTTAAGTATCCCAAGAAAGAGTATCGTCTTTAAAAGTCCCAACCACCTGACCGGGGCTTTGAGACAGTCACCCCTCGCTCCGCAGCCCGCTGCGCTAGCCAACACAGCCACACGCCACGCTCGTGCCAGCCATATAACGGCCAGCTATTCATACGCACCATTTGCCACTCGCGGTACACAGATCTCGGCACAGCTTGAGCGTGTTTCCTATCACGTAACGCTTATACAGTTTCTTTCAAATTGAAAACTGCCCTTGAGATGCGCACGAAAAAGTGGCTCCCTTCTGTACCACTCATGATGTATAGGAAAAAACAAAGAACACCGGGCACACTTGGCGTCAGACGCCAACGCGTGGCAGGAGACGCAGAGGGATCATTGCACGTGCCGCAGTTTGAAAAGAAAATTAAGTATCAAACAGCGTCGAAAAGTCATATAATCAATCCTTGACCAATCCCCCCTGAGTGGGCATGAGCCATGTCAGAGGCAACAACAACAACAGCGTCGGCTTCTGCATTGTGGACACTCGCAGCGCGTCGCTCAAATACAAACACGTAACAACTGTGACAGTTGTGAGTTCACGCTTGTCCTGTGTATACCTATGCGTCCTTTTCGAGCGTCCTTCTTTGTGCTGCGACGGCGCGTAGCAAGTATCGAGAAGAACCTTGTTAGAGAGATTCGAAAACTCGGTGTACGACATGTACGCCCTTTTTTTTTCTGCTTTTTATTGACTTCCTGCTTGTTACGACATTTAAGTACGGGTCATCTGCTGTGAGTTCCATCGGGTTGTTTCCCCCAGCAGATGTACCACCGTAGGGGACCGGTAAGAGGAGAAATATTGCGCTCTGCGACCTCTTGGCACCCTCTCTTGATCTGTGCCGGAGTCAGTGGCATGTTTCCGAAACGCCTAAGTGGTTTTAAGCTAATTATTAGGATTACTTCTTCGTTATTTCTGTTAAATATATTTTCTAGGCATTTCCCGTTCATTTTGGCCTATATTTAGCACTTTACTGTCATCATGATCGCGCCAAATGAGATCTATAAATGGATGACAAGCCGGATTCCTAATGTGCTAGGCACTTAAAAACTCACAGTTTTGCCGAAAGCGCGAAGCAATGAATTTAGTAGCAAGAAATTGGAATGCCATGTCAAGAAAGGCTAGCAGTCAACTTGTTTAGCGAACACTGCTGCTGCAGCGAGCGAAGTCACCTTCGTGCGTTTTATGGCTTTAACGCAAAATCTGCTATAAAATGCAACATGTACGAAACTATTGTGATCGGTTGAATCCCCCCACAAGAGATAAGCACGCGAGCATGGGCAAACGCGCCCTGTGGGTGAAAACTCAGGCTGGGGTCACGCATCCGAACTTCGGTGAAAAACCAGCTGGGCAATTGTAAGCATGGCTAACCACGCTGAAACACGTGTGCGATGTCAGTACCACACTGCTAAAAGCTGCCCAGAGTGGGTATGTAATTCGCGTTCGCATAAGCTATCGCTGCACTTTGGCTTGGTTGAGTTATCCTGTTGATGTCTCTAGACAGTAACATCAGACCAGTAATCTTTTGTTCATAGGTCTCTTGACATCCGTGCAGCGTGGTTCGATTGGCTGCTGCGTGGGAGATGATGCCGTAAGCGTCACATAAGCATCACGTGGCAGGTGTTTACTGAGTGCAAGTTTGGTCAGCACTACAGCATGCGCAAAATTACTATTTTGAAATGGTCTCTAATATAAATGATAATGAAATTCGCTGCGGTTCTGAGCGTACACTCTTTGTGACTGCGTGAAAAACAGGAAAAAAAGTCAGTACAAGTCAAAAACACTTCGATGAACCAGGTTTATTGGCGTTGGTAATACAGCAAGTTCCTTAATGCGGCACAGATTTAGTCGTGCGGCTGTACCACGACCGATCGTAGACGGCTGAATCAGGCACAGCTCGCCGGAAATTCGATATTCTACAAATCTTGACTACAACGACCTTAACGGTGCGAGTTGCTGGGGCACAGCCTATGAAGGCCGCCGTCGTTCGCTTTTTTCTCCTTGGTTCTAAATGTTGTTTTTCTCGTTTGCCTGGATCTGCAATCTCAACTTTAGCGTCGCGGCATCGAATCCCGACCTCGGCCGCCGCATTTAGATGGAGTCGAAATAATAGACGCCAGTGTATGGAAACTGACGTCATTTTAAAGAACACTTTACACTCAAAATTTCTGGAGCCCTTTGCTACAGTGTGCCTCCTTATCATACCATGGTTTTGGAATGTCAACCCCCCAAGAAATATTATGATGGATCTGCGCTGTCGTTTGGCGTTGTAATAATCACTGTACAAGGCTCCATGGGATACACGTACGGCTACTATAGTATAGAATATGGCCTTCTCCCCGCGGGCGGCGTCAGTTCGTGTTGCGTGTCGTTGCCTACATTGTTTACTTCAAACTTCCAGATAGTAATGTCACTGTTCCCGGGCACTCGCGGCAAAAGGGTGGATTGCGTTGGTTATTTGCCCAATCGCTGCAGTGTTTGCCATGATTGCATCCTGCATAATATCGACCTGCTTGGCTTGTGCGAGATTTCGATATCCTATCTACCGGCTTCCATAGATGGATTTCGACACATCTTCAGGGCATCTAGTCTGTACGACCGAGTTGCGGGTGCTGCCGTTTGCTGCAAGCCTGACTGCTGTGCGTTTGCGGTTGACTTAAATAATATGGTGAAAATCCAGATTGAGGTGCGTGACGCTAGACTACCAAATCATGCATTATTGTTGTTTTTGTATGTGTCTCCGAAGATTGTTTGGGGGATGCAGTGAATTTTTTCCCTGCTACGCATTCCGCACACCTGCGCATAGACAAACTTCGCAATTTTTACTGAGTTCCCTATCGAAAAAAACATTTCCAGTGTCTCCCAGTGCGTTTCAGCGTGCTGGGGGACACTGGAAACACTGTAAAGCATGGCTAGTGTCGCCCAGGCGGCTAAAACGCACTGAGCCACACTGTACAGCGTGGCCCAGTGTCTTACAGCGCGCTGGGAGGCACTGGTCACGCTGTCTTCCCGCACATTGGGAACACTGGCGGCACATTGGAAGAAAACTGGGCACGCTCGGTGCACTTTCATAAGAATTCATATTCAATCGCAAGAAGTCGAGCGTAAAATTTGCCGAATATTTTCAAAATGTTATTCTATTATGTGTGCTACAGATATAGAGATTTAGTTTTAGTCAGGCGACGGATATGCGCGTGCACTAAGCAATCACCGGTCGAGCGTGCGCGCGTGCGCTTTCCCTGAAGTGTGATCAAGTGTCATCAGTGTAGTTTATAAACCGCATCGAAAGAACTGATCATTCGCAACAAAGTATGACAGTAGTATTAGTCTGATAATCAAGATCAACCTACTTTAGCAGTCAGCAGTTCCGGCTCGCACCGCAGAAAGCCGCCCGTCACTGGCAGCAGTTAGCCTCTGCAACGCCAAATCTACGTGTTTTTAGCTTCTGATTTTTGTAGTCGAAGGTTCAAATATGACCTCGCTTGGGTTCGTTATAATCCAAATTACATTTTAACGGTTATTAGACTCTTCGTAATTGAACATCAATTATCGTCACAGCGACCGTTGCTCGTGAAGTAAGGCCCTCAGCCTAATTGTCGTTTCGTCAAGAGTGAACTACTGCGACTGTAGTACGCAGAACGTAAACAAGAAGGACAGAAGATATTTCCAAACGGGCGATGAAAACTCCAGTACTCAGTGAGCAGTTCACATGCACGATGTTTTCTACATAGGTATGACTAACCGCTTAGCGCGTCAGTGCGATTGCCGCAACACATCTTCGATTACGCTAATAGGTTTTGCGGCAAAACGTGCCAAATAGACGTTCTGATCCGACACAGCCCATAAAAAAAACAAACTAACAATCTCCTATTAGGTTGGCGCGAGCACGAAGAGACTAAAATCTGCATTTCTAAACAAGAAAATAAAATTATTGAATGGTGGAATTGGTTATATCATGAAAAATTACATATAACTTCGCCTCTAGTGTGGCGTAGTGGGTAGCGTGCCACACACCGGATGTGTAGTGTGCCGAGGTGGAGGGTTCGACTCCCGCCTGCTTATCGTGTTTCTTTTATTGCGATAGCAATTATATGGACACTGTCGGCTGGTTTTCGCCGTCGGCGTCGCCGCCGCCGATGTCGTCCGCCGTCATTTGCCGTATATGTATATGTGTATATATAACCGGCCCCGCCCGTCGTTCGTGAGCGTGAAAAAAACGAGGAAGGGGGGGTTCCCTCGAGCGACCTTCGATTTTACGAGCGCGGGCGCACGCGTTATCTCCCCTTCTCGGCGGCCGACAGCGGGGGGGCCGGTGTACCCTTCTACGTGCCGCGCTCTCAACGCGAACAGAATTCTCTTAAACAAGCGTTTTCTAGATTTGCGTGAGATCGGATCCAAAAAGAGTTAGCTGCCAGCCTCACTTCGTATAACATTACAATTTTTTGCTATCGCATTCATTGCTTCACCCTTGCGGTGAAACTGTGACTTTTTTTTTGTCGCAGTGCTCGTGCTGCAGCCTTATTACGATGTGGGCATGGCCAAAATAAAAAAAATTAAAAGCTTCATTTCAACCCATAACGTGTGTCCCAGCGGGCCGCGCGCCAGCGTCCAGTGTGCCTCGTGCAGCGTGCCAGCGTCCCACTATACAGCGCCACATTGGCCCAAGAATCAGGTATGGCACTGCGAAAGTGCCACTTGGTTTTCGAATACGATTTAACTACAAAGTTTGGTGGCACCCAGAATTAGTGTGTGAGATCAAGTACACGTGAGGTCAGGATTTACAGGTCTGGCTAGGTTAAGCCAATTTGGCTACTTTTCAAACACCGGTGGCGGACGAACAAGCGTCACGGCTACATGGCTATTCTTTGGGTACTTCTTGTTCTCTCTGTCTTCCCCAAGTGTAGATACCTGGTAATATCGCAGACAGTGGCATTCAGATATGCGGTGTCAGAACTTGGTGGTCTTTTAAGAAATCATGATGTGGGGCCACTTGATGATGCATACTCTTTTTTTTCTTTTCGAAAGATATTCAGTACTCAACTTTAAACACAAGCACACAAAAGACATGACGGGACCGGCGCTGTACTCCAACTCAGTTCAGTTGGAGCACAGCGCACGTCCCGTCACATCTTTCTGCGTGCTTGTGTTTAAAGTTAAGCGCTGAATATCTTTCACAAAGAAAACATATATTCTGGTTGATGCGTGTTCATAGGTTCAAGCATTGAATTTGAAGCTTGCAGTACACAAATAAGGGTTTCGGGCACGTGGCTAACACAAACGAAACAATGTCGCCCATGAACAGAGTTTCCGCACATGTTGCTTAACGCAACATTCAACCGCAACTTCAAGCAAAAGACGATCCAGGACACTCTCCACCGCGCGTGATCTGCATTCAGCACTAGATTTAGGATGTCGCACGAACTTCATCCGTCAATTCTTAGGACTAATTTCAGAATAATGTAGAATATTAACTTCGTGCTTTAAACAATATTAAACAATATTAACTGCATGCGTTATGGATCCCACGCGAGAAGATTGTAAAGGCTAAATGCTACAGTATATCCTTGAGCATGGCAATCGTGATTTTTTATGTACTAAGCTCTATTAATTTTTTTAATTTTTTTTGTCATTGCGAACACAGCTGTTTCGGGCGCTCTTAAGAAACCTTACTCAAGATGCGTGAACAGTGTCATTTTTGCAACAACGCATGAGGCTTCATCACTATTCAGAATATGATGGCTAAAACTCACGAATTCATGCTTAAACAGGGTAGTTCTTATTTTAAATTTTTGACATAGTGTGCTTATTTGCATTATTGTTCGAAAGCCACTGATAAGCCGCTTGAATGGAAACGTCGAAGTTGTCTTCATGGAGGCACCGCCACTTTAGGATATTGAGTGTTCTTGGCTCAAGTTTGCTACTTTTAGGCAAATGTTACCAATTATGGCCACGCTTCGTATTTCCAACCTGGCAACCCGCGGCCAGCCCGTCGCACGTCATAACGACTTATCTTTAAAGCTGCATGCACAATTATAAGCGTGTGTTACGCTTCGACGTACTTCACTGACCACAAGAGTGGTGGATGTGCTAGGTGGCCCTCTGATGGACTCTTTAGATCAAATCTGGTCATTCAAACCTTCTGCACTCTGAGATCAACAAAGGGGCCTGCAGGTCGTTCCGGCTATCATTAAAAGGGGTAAGGTAACAGTTAAATGGTCCTTCAGATAGGATTTTAAGACCTTCGGCCAAAATTTCTTACTCTGGCTCATTCATTTAAAGTAGGTGAAGTATGAGGCAAAATTTTCACAACCCTTGGTTATTTAAAACGTGAATTTTTGGGAGGCTGTCAACTATCAGCAAGGGTAAAATTTGTTGCGTCTCTCATGGTATATATGTAGGACACAAGAGGAGGAAATCCATTTAGCCACAAACTGCGGCGACAAATATAGGTAGAGCAATTTCTGTTCTTCGGTGATTTGTCTTCGTTGATAAAACACTCCCAAATTTTGTCGTCATGCTGCAAGCGACGAAATAAGAAGACAAGCGAAGTGCAGCGCGTTTACAAGTGAAGTCCTGCTAACATGAGCCTTGTATCAGCTTTATTTACGCGTGGTACCTGCATTCGGTAGCTTATATAAATGGAGGCGTTTTACAACTACTCCCAATGCCAAAGGGCTTAATTATGAGCAAACATTATCAAAACCCATGTACTCTTTCCCGTCTTGAAATCTTTTTTTTCTTTTCTGTCTAAAAGGGCCGTCCCATTATCATCACTATCGTTTTACATAGTTAGCTAGTTGTTAATATAATCAGATAACAGCGGTTCGCAGACGTTACCATTTGGCAGCATGATCGCGTTTAATAAAGCTTTCCCGCAAGAAAATGTGCTGCAATCGTTGAAGCTCTGCCTCCTTTCAAACAGCCCCAATAAGGTAGTCTGCTTAGAGCGCTGTTCATGACTTTGTGTCCGAATTCGCTTACATGTTAACGTATCTCTTGTAGCGGAACGTCTTTTTGAAGATTCAGTGAACAATGTGGATTTAAAATACGTTTACTAATGCAAATGATCAAGCACTTGCGTAGATGTGAATAAATACTCACTTTTCACACTTTAACGCGCCAGTGTTTTATCGCTAAGAATGTCTGAATACAATAAATCGTTGACCAATATGAATATTGAAAAAAAAAATTGGAGTATGAAATATTTCCTTGCCTTTCATTTTCCATTTTCATTTCATTGTATGGATCACCGTTAGTCGCAAGCCGTGGATGGATAAAGAACTGTGCTTTAGCCGAGTCGTTTTGGCTGCGCATAAAAAGAATCGTTATTTTCTGAAATACCGTAAATTCATGCGAAAGATGTACTTACATACGCCCATCGGACAAATAATATCTTGTGACATTTGCATAGAGCATGTTTACGTCAGACGTAACGTCCACACCGCATGTAATATTGCTCTTCTTGTGCTGTTGTACACCCATATTTTGTCGGTTGTGTTAAGAAACTGAAAGTAATTTATTTTTTTCGATAAACAACTGTAAAATATTGACCCCCCTGCAAGCCACTATCAACGAGTACTTAAAAATGTGCTGTTGGGCTGTATGCTCCATAACGTCACTCCACTAATTCCATGACAAATTTGTCACGAATTCAGTGGAGACATGGCTTCAGAAATAATTTCACCGCACCCCATTCCCCCCCCCCCCCCAAAAAAAAATGTTTTCGGACGTTATACTGATGAGTGGAATTGATGTATGCATGTCGAAGGTAGTGACCACATACTGCACCAGGGTGGCCGAATCCTGTTCTGGTGAGGGAGTGCTTTACCAGCTGTTGTCGCCGGTGAAGCCGCACCTCTGGTCTTTTTATGAAATTCCATCATCACGCTGATTTTTTTTTAATCCGGTGAGAAATTGTTCAGCCCCGGTTTTCGAACCATATGGGCTGCTTGCATGCGAGGCTGACCCTGTACCTCTGCGCGATCGCTGCAAGATTCCAAGAGAAGGGAAACGCGCGAGGGTGAGACAGAAAATTAGGTGGGCTGATGCGATTAAGAAGTAGGCGGGTACAACGTGGCAGCTGCTAGTACAGAACATGGTTGGTTGGCGGAATATAGGAGAGGCCTTTTGCCCTGCAGTGAGCGTAGTCAGGCTTATGATGATTGTGATAATGACTGCTGACTGTTTTTCATCATCAAGAAGGAGGCTTTAGAGGAATTCTATGGGCGTATGAGAAGCACCGAGACAGCCAATCAGATCGAAATTGACACGGAGGTTTGTGGTATGCTATTTTTTTTTTTTTTTTTGCAGACGCAGTGACAGAGAAGAAAAAAAAACTGTCCCCTATGTCTCAGGTGCCATTGAAGCGTTGACAGATTCTGCGGAATTCGATGTGCATATCTCGCTAGCTTGCGCTTTTGAAGTTTAAATATGAAGTGGTGGGCGTGTAGCGCAATCTCAAGAAAGAAAATCTTCCAGGCGTTGTTATAGGGTTGGCTGCGCAGACTGCGACTATATGTTTATATTGGAGACAGCGGAAGTCTTGAGAGATGACTGAAATATCATTAGAAAGAAAAATCATTGCCTACAACGCACCTAAGGAAGACTTGGTAACTTCTAATCAAGAGTTTGACTACGCAAATGCAAGCATATTTCAAATTAAGGAAACGGCTGTCTCTGTCAGCTTAAAGAATCTATTCTTATCTATACTACTAAAAAAAGTTCAACAAGAATTATGGCAATGTTCCACAAGCGCAAACAAGGTGTCTTTTTCACGTACTAAAACTGAGATAGGCTCGCGTTGTTGAGCAACTTTTTGTCGCGAACGTGCCGCAGTAACTCATCGCTGATGCTCTTTCACTGGTGATGACCTTGGCTGAGCTGGGAGGTCAGATTTAAGGAATCAGGCGTTGTCTTGGTTTTTAGCTGGATTAGGAAGTTGAGCTATAAGTGTAGCTTGTATACCTGGAACGGCGCGGAGAATTTCAGTAGCACAGTGCTCTCTGACATAGAAAATATCTGCAGAACAATTTCTATTCTAAATAAACACATGATTGTATTTACATATGATGCAATTATCAGTTTATGAAATCGCAGGAATGGGAACGTTAGGCGCATCTAGGTTCACAATAATTGGTCACAAAAGTCTGGCAGCTCTACTGTTTTTAAAGTTTTGGCACTCACACTGATCCTTTCTGACCAATGGTATTAGAAATAAATATGACGGAACAAGTTGCGGCTTACGATGATTGCATTGACACGACAGCCTGAAACAATACACTCTAAAAAAAGGGAGCGAGAAAGGAGCAATGGGTAGCGTTTCTCCTTCGGAGCAGCGACTATCTTCCTTGCGGGCGCCTTACTTGTCGCGCCCTCTTGCGGTAAGCGCCAACGGAGTAACGTTACTCCTATAGTGTTCTAGTTTTCTCCTCAACCACGGGGATCTTGCGCGCGCGCGCATGCGCACGCCGAGCTACGTCGCGATTCCGTGCAGCGGAGCGCGGCGCCGCGCCAGCCGCGTGCCGCCCTCGCTGCGGCTACTTTGCATCCTTTCGCGGTCAGTTCTTCAGTCGGCAGTCTCGGGCAATCCATTCAACACTACCCGATCTTGGCCACTAGCGTGTGATTACTTGTACTTAGGATTGGTGCAAGCAATGGAGGAGTGACGTTTATTTTTTTGTTTCAATGATACGGTCTGTGCGGATATTTTTCGTTTTCTTCTTTATAGCTCGGCACGCGCGCGATGCACCTCATACTTTCGTGTGTCTTGCGTTGTTTGTAAAATTTGCGCACTACGAGTTTCTCACGAACACAGTTCTGCTCGACAAACAGTCTTGCTTTATTGAACACCTTAGACTGTACACAAATAATTGTTTTTTCGGCTTCGACATACTTGGTAAGCGTACGCGTTTTTAGCTTTGAACGGCAACAAAAGCACTCATCAGTTCAAGAAGGGATATTAAGAAGCATCAAAGTTAATTTTTTTTCGACATTCCAACAAACGTAATGCCACTGCACAATACATGCGTGAAAGCACGATGATATATAATTGCTGAAGTTTTACGTGCCGCAACCGCCATATGATTACGATGCACGCGGTGGTGGGGGACTGCGAATGAATTTCGACCTACTGAAGTTCTTTAACGTGAACCCAAACATAAGCATACCGGTGTTCTTTGCATTTTGCCCTCATCGAAATGCGGCATCCGTGGCCGGGAGTCCAAGCCGCGCCCTCGAGCACAGTCACGCTACACCTAACGGCTCAGCTACCACGGCAGAAAGCACACAGGGAAATGGGCAGCCAAGTGTCACTGAGCGTTTATTTCCATACTGGGTTACGATCATCAGAAACGTTCAACTGCAAGATAATTGCACATTTTTTAAAAAAAATAAACCAATGAATTCTGTCAATTAAGCCGAAATTCTCAATCGCGTGCGTTTTGAATTACGCATGCGAGCACGTTAGGATGGAATTATGCACGCGTGCAGTATGTCTCTCTCGTCCACAGGATTCTGCTTTGGCGGTCGAAACTCAACCAAAATGCATTTCTAGTGACAGCTGGGCACAGGAAGTAATTACTGAGACTAGAACTCAACTTTGGGAAAATAGCATTCCAAATCCAGGGTTATGGTAACCGCCGCCACAGCGCTTACACAGTTGTCGTTCAATGACCGCAAGTTGAAACGCCATGCGAATACCGTGACGAGGTACAGCATATATACTAAAATATTATAGAACACGTAGTATGAGTAGCGTTCATTTCCATAATTCGCGCGGTGTAATGCTAGTTCCTCCACTCAAGTAATCGTGCAGCCGTGACGCCAAAAGCCACTTACATCGCTCACGAAAGAACACTTTCTGGTGCGACGTCATCCTGCCATGTTTCTCTTGCACGACCCGCGTTGTAACGTACGTATACAGAACTGAGACGGCCGTTACTGCGTCAGAAGCATTGTCATTGATGGGCCAGCAGTTGAATGAATCCATAGCTCATCGTCATACTTGTGGTCAACGTGTAATAGAATGTTAACAGATGTCAACTCCAAACCACTCAACGAAGTCGACGCGACGAAGGCGACCGAATCTGGCTAGAGTGCCTCGATGTGCTTGTTCGCCTCCGCTCCGTGCGGGGGCGCGCGCATCGAGGAACTCTAAATCTGGCCTGCGTGCTGCGCCCTCCCAGAGTAAAAAAAAAAAAAAAAAGAGAATCAGGGAAGAGAAAGTTCATCTGTGGCCGTCATCGATAGATGGCGCAACCTTCAAAACGTGATCGAAATAGTATGCATGGTTTTCGTTTTCGCGAGAACCTAATGAGCTGTGTAATTATCACGCTCATTATTATGCAGCTTTTGATGAACTGCTGATCTTGGCTAAGGAATAGATACAATATAGTTACGTGTGCGTATCTTTTGGTGCAGCCATGCAATGTAAAAGATTTGACCAAACAATACGTGGTCCCTGTGCCACTAGGTCGGTCGCAGTTCAGTGACTCATAAGCGTCTGGTGTTTATATTGGGGTATGTGTAAACACGTAGATATGTGCGTGGCTACGGTGATTTGTTCAATGTGTGGATTGTATTTCTATGCAAGTGAATGAATTGGGTTGGTATTGAATTAATTGAGTGCGTGTGTACTATGTGTCTCACAGACCTAGAAAGCGTGTACGTATAATAAATCTGTATGTAAATGTGGTGCATCAGCCTTGTGGTGTCCTTGAGTAATGCATGAATGGGTCCGACTAGTCAAATATTCGCCATAAAGCCGTTGTAGTATCAACGGGCGTCGCCTCAGGTACAGGTTGTTTTTTAGTATCGTTTAATTTCTCCAGATGGCGCCAGCTACCGTTTGCCTCACGGCTGTGGCGCTCTCACAGCTCTACCTACTTACATATTGTTGAACATCTTTCTATCGAAACTATGCACTGCTGCGCAGGAATTGTTTTACTGCGATCGTGTGTACATTGTGGAGGCACATCTCGGGGCCTATTGCGCCGTAAACGCGTGGAAGACGTTGCTACACTGTGTCATTCTTCGTGAAATAAAGACAGCAAGCCTATAGCATGCAGTCTGCAGCCTCCGGGTGAGAACGCCTTTGCAGTATTCGTCTCTTTCAAAGTGAACGCCGTATCGCTGGCCGAGAGAAACGTACGGGTTCCGTCGTTCCGTTTCACGCGGATTTCATCGCCACAGGTTTGTCTGCTTGATTTTATTGTCATTTCGTTCGATATTAGGCCCAGCGGGACCGTTTTCTGTGACTACCAGTGCCGTACACTCTTTATCAGTCGAGAATCGATGAACTCGCTAGGCCTAATCGCTTCGCTAACTTGTTGTCAGCCATCATGATTTCGACGAGGGAGGAACCGTTCCTCCATGCAAAAAGGAGGAACGGTTCCTTCATTTAAAGACAAACACTGGGGACATCGCCGTTTCTCCCTTAATGGAGCGTAAGGGTCACTCCATTTTTCAGGACCGAAGCTCCTTAGGCCAGCACCCCGCCGTCGCCGTCAATGTTGAAGCTCCCTGGCACGCGGCCAGCTGTGGCGTCTCCCCTTCACGTAGGAGGATATATGAGCTTTATGAGCGCTGGAACGCGGACGGCGTCTGCACGGTGCGCAAAGCGCGAGTATACGAACGCATGCGAAACGGAGGCAGATTAATTTCCCTCTCCCTCTTTCTTCGTCTCTGCCCTTTCCCCTCAAACCGGCGAACGCGCAATACCATCGCTTCATCCTATCGTCCGCCCAGTGGTTGGTCCGTTGCCTGGACGCTGAAACGCCGCGCGCGCCGAACGCCGCGTGCGTCCCATTTCTAAGGAGCTTCGCTCCTCGGTTGTATTCGTACATGGAACAACTGCTAGTTTTATTGCGATAGCAATTATATGGACAGTCTCGGCGGGTTTTTGCCGTCGCCGTCATGTCGCGTATTAAGTCCAAATTGATAAGAACCCCCTGCGCATCGTACGTTCTACCAGCGGGTAATAGCGGGCGAGCGGGAGCGGTGAACGCGGCTGAAGCGGCGATCAAACGAGCCGGCATCTCCGTCGCTCCGAGGCGCATGCGATAAGATCCCCCCAACTGTTCAACCGGCCCCGCCCGTCGTTCGCGAGCGTGAAAAGACGCAAGGGGGGGGGCGGGTGGGGGTCCCTCGAGCGACCTTCGATTTTACGACCCCGGTCGTCGCGGGCGCGCGCGTTATCTCCCCATCTCGGCAGCCGACGGCGGGCGGCCGGTGTACCCTTCTACGTGCTGCGCTCTCAACGCGAAGAGAATTCTCTTAAACAAGCGTTTTCTAGAGTTGCATGAGATCGGATCCAAAAGACTTGGCTGCCAGCCTCACTTCGTATAACATTACAATTGGTTGCTATCGCATTCATTGCTTCACCCTTGCGGTGAAACTGTGACTTTTTTTAAGAGTAAACTAAAGCTTGTCTATTTGAATGGAGCTCGCTTTAAAGGAGCCCTGCAACTGTTTCTACTATTCATTAAATAACCTCTTTAAAAGAGCTAATTGCCTCACGAATCGACTGCCTCAAAATTTTAAGAATCTTTCAAGTAGGAGCAGAGTTACAAGGATTTGACGCGCGCGTCCAACGTTTTCCTTTATTCGTACTAGCGAGCGTGATGAAAGCTACGCAGGGAGCGGGATGTCAGGGGGGCAAAACATGCGTCTCTTCGTTAGTGCGTGTCATGACCTTGAGCACTTTGTCTTCTAACGCGTGGCCTACTTACAGTACGTTCGCGCGCACGGGCACGTGGCAGCATCCCGCGGCGGCCTCAGCAGCTCATGATGCTCATGTCAATCGACGGTAGTGGACTTTAGGTATATGGCACAGTAATTTGTGTCTATGGCGCCATTGGTAGAGTAAAGCGGAAGGGATCATAGCTGACTTGGAGAATAAAATTTAAATTTGAGGACGCGTGCTCCGCTATAATGTTTGGCTTGCGCGTTCTGAGGTTCCTCGACTACCAATCGGCAGCGTTTACCCACCTTGTTAAAAAAAAGTTTGCGGGGCCCGTTAAAAGCTACCTTTATGAGATACGCTTACAGAGCGAGATTCGTGTCTGCACGTAAAATTGCGTCTAGCTTAACTAAATTATGCCTTGTAATGGTCGGCAGAGGAACGCCTCGGGCTAACATGATGTCATATGCGGCACGCAATATAAGATTGGACTTCACTAGGAGATGCACATCACTTTTCGGAATGTTAATTTAGAGAATCGGCTGGTCGCAGTTTCTTTAACGACCGATTAGGCTATTCCAATTCAACCTGGTTGCAAATGAATTTGCTATCGTCATTTTGATTGGTAAGCCTGGTATACTGCATCAGAAAAATAAGGAAAATCGGAGAACGACGACGGAAATGGTTCCGAAAGGTAAGTAAATCTTTTCCTGAGCAACCATTGGGGTGTATTCCAATCTGTAGTATTTGGGTTCTCTGTTAGACCTTGTTTTTACGTGAACCGGGAGAGGACATTTTCGAGGATGACATTTGTAGACTTCTTCGACGTCACACCGACCTTTCACTTAGTCAGTCACGTGAGAGTTTTGCACGGGTTGTAGAATCTATGAATAGGACAACTGCTTCGTTCTGTTTCATAGATTCTAACTTTTCATATATCGATATAGAGGTTAATGAGTGCAAGAAAAAACGCAAAACACGAAGAAGATACACAAGGGCAAGCTCTGAGTTTAAGTGTTTATTCCACAACATGGTCATGAAATATTTTCTGAAATAAACCGTCAATATAGCGCTTGTCCTTACCCAGGCAGCCCACAACGTCGGACCGCTGGTCGTTTTGCGGCGGCTGTGCGATGCCCAATTACGGCCCATTGCTTCCGGCAGTCACCCAGTATCGGCTCAGCCGTTCACTCTGGCGGGCAGTATTGGGCCAGCTTTGGCGTCCTCCATCTAATATTTGGTTTCCACTGACAATATTGGGCCAAATTTTTGCCGCCATCTAGCTAGGATCGCCTCATCCAATGACTTTCGCCGGCAATTGTTGGGCGAGTTTTGCCGTTCTTCATTCGGATGTTGGCAGAGCCGTTGGCTTTCAAGGACTAATATAGTGGGCCCATTTTACCGCCCTTGAGATAACGTTGAGCTCTGCCGTGGTCTTTCACCGGCGATATTCGGCACTTTTTGTCACCGGTCTTAGCTCGATCTGATCATTAAGATCAGGTCGAAATAAGCATTACCGCAATTCCAATTATTTATTCCATGTATCAATATGACGCGAAGCATCCAACGTACGCGTTTCAATGTAGGAAATATGCTGCGTACGCGTTTCTGAGTAGTTTTGCTCATAGGCTTTCTTTTTCTATAAACACGGGACATAAGAAATACACATCGAGACGACTGATACATGTATATGTGAAAAGCCCCCGCACTTGTGATGTATTAGAGCATTCGGTGCTTGACTGTGATGTAAGCTGCAGAAAGCCGCAACATGAATTGGTGTACGAGCACAAATAAGAAAATGCATTGTACCGTGGTACGGCCGCACGTACGATTCAGAATGTAAGTATCACTGACTGAAAAGGGTTCATTCTCTCTTTAGTTTCTGCAGTAATTATGACTAACAGTCATAATTAGCGCTGTCACTTTTTCCACCCAAAATGGTGGCCTTCTGAAAAATGAGAGTCACATTTGATGTCCACTTATTTGACCATTTATTCAACGCTATCAAAATATTGAAACTTTTTAACACCTACGATCAACTTCATGAACCCAATTCACAATACTTCTCATTAGTCAATGTTATTACCATTGGCGGCCCGATTTCACTAATATATTAAGCGTCAGGATTCGCTCAAATATTCCTGCACGAATGCTTTTAGAGTTATAGCTTTCTCGTGAATACTAGTTCTTTGTGTAATTCCCTCCTATGAATTAACAAAAAGAGAGGGTAATTTTGAGGGCTCTTTCTTGTTTCCTCTGCGTTCATTGTGGGCTGCGTCAGTGTATGTTACGTACCACCCTGCTGCCGTCATCAGTCCAGATTCACTAAGTGGAGTTGCTATCTGTTTGGGTGCTGACTTCACTGGAGTGCAAACTCAGCTTCAGGAAGACATAGATATAACTGCAACGCGCTATGGCAGTTTAAGAAGAAAAATATAAGGTATTATCATTCGCGAGAAGGCGTCACAACCCACAGCGTATTTCAGACAACCAGAGCGTGCTGCCTGTTGTTTAGCACTTAGGCGTCATTGCTTTGCACCGGATTGAATACTAACGTGGGGAGCTGTCATATCCAACATTTCAGAGCGCTTAGTCCAGCACGGAAAGTTTTTTGATGCATGACACGCACTCGCTGGTCGGCACAACGCAGTCGCTTTTGGAAAAGCTGTATCTTGTACGGCAAGCAATCGCACATGTACTGCCATTCTATGCAAAAGTTATCTCAGTCAAAAATAGTAGGTGAAAAACTACCGTAGGTCACTTCCTTCATATTAGCTTCTGTTTACCGCATTTAGTTTTCAGTAGCCTCTTAACAGTAGACTCAAGATAACCGCCCACTGAAATTCTTGGCATTTAAGAACGCTCTCGCCAGTTCCTCACCTTCTTTCAAATAAGTTACGTCCATCGACTTCTTAACAAACTTATTCGAAGAAATAAACGTATACATGACAAAGTGAGACTTTATGAACGTATAGTTGAACAGGAAATTCTTTGCGTGAAGATATGAACTCCCGCCTAGTCAAATTTCGCCCGGATGCACGACGCGACAGCCGCGCAGCAGCTGCCGATAATTTCAGGAAAGAGGAGCGCTAACCACACGAGTAGAGATGAAACACGGGAATAGGAGTCCAGGTATTCGAATACAGTAAAACATTGCCATCGTGGACATTTGCAGGTCAAAAGTGTCGGAATTGCCCAAGACAGAAATAACATAGGTGAGAATAGAAAACAAGAGGTGAAGGTGATTCAAAGCCCTCGGCCACGTTTCTAGAAAAAAGTTAACAAGATAGCGTGTTCGAATTCACACCACACCTAATTTTTCTAACTTTGACTGTCAAAGCAATGTAGGGTAGAAGAAATTGATAACGCCAGCCTTGTCAGTGTCCCTTCGTCGATAGCAAGCCACCTGACTTGCATATACTCATTTTGCTGTCTCAATACAACTCCCTCTTTCATAAGAACAGGAATTGGCCTCGCTGGAGCTGTAACTGGCCAACGCCTCCCAAACAAAATTCGCAACTACTACCTTGCCCTCACACTACAACAGCTGCCGAACACCCGACCACGGTGGCGGTTGGAGATTTATTTATTTATTTATTTATTTATACGAGTACCTTAAGGGCCCAAAGAGGGGGATTGCACACGGGGTATACAAGTGTGGGTACAAAAAAGGGTGAGAACACATACAGGAGAATATCAACACGGAAACCACAAAATAGATTAAATAACATATCTTTAAAGTTATACAAGATCTAGTATCATCATTTTCGTCAAGCAATGAACACAGCTACATAAAAACGTTGTAAAGGATGGACCACAATCCAGAAGAGTCAACAAAAAAGTACGAAAAAAGATACACAAGGCAAAACACAACTCTAATGATGATGTTGCAACATACAATTTCAATGCGGGAGATGTGTTTGTAGGAAACATGCTGATACTTTTAGGTTACGGAGGCTTTCCTTCCAAAAACGCTGTTAGGGCTGCTTGGAATGGCAATGATTCTTTAAGCGACATGATAGATGAGGGTAAAAAGTTCCATGTAAATCAGTGAAGGGTACTATTAAATTCTCCACTCGAACAGGCTGCTTCGAGAAACTGAATCTAGCTCCCTTTAATACATGGACCTTATGAAGCAAAAATAAGCTTAGAAAACGCTAACTACAATATTATTGGCCATAGTGTAATTAAAAGAGCCGGGGAAGCACATACTGCACCAACGAACGGAAACGTGCTGTGCTATGAAAAGTTGCTGAAGAGAGAGAGAGTACCGTGGGATTTCTAATTCAGTAACGCCTTACAGGCAACAACGAGAAGTCCTCTAGTATCAATGAAAGCTTAGCGAGCCGCGTAATAACTCTAAACATGGTATACAGACTCATATTAGCACATCTTCACGCTCCAGCATCCTGTCACGAGTACGGAGAAGTAGAACGACTATACGAAGATACCGAACTAGCATGGAGAAAAATGAAGTACACAGTACACGGTATTCATGGTATATCTCTACGCACAAGTTGCAAGAAAACGAAATGAGGAAGAAGCGGTTGGTAATTATGGTATTGACTGTAAAATAAATACAGGATATATAATTGCGGAATTCGCAGAATGAAATAGACTCAGCACATGGACAACTTCCGAAAACGTAGAAATGATAATCGTACATGGAAAAGTCCTAACAGACAAACAAAGAACCAAGCATATTACATTTTGTGTGGCAACCCAGGCTTAGTACAGGACGTTGATGTCATAAGCAAAGTAAAGTGCAGTGATCATATGTTAGTGAGCGCGAAAATAGCTCCAAATTTGAGCAGATCTCGAGCGAGATTAACTACCAAAACACAACCGAAACCTAATCGTGTTATATAATACAGTCAGAAGATTTCAGTATTACGCTCGAAAACAAACACGCAGTTTTAGGAAGCAAAGAAATATTAACATTGAGGGAATGGGAGAAACAATACCTACACTGCACTACACTACATACAAGCTCTAAGGACCAGCACGGAAAAATATCAACAACTTGAATGACATAGGTCAGGTGGCAGATGGAATCCTAGGTCGGGTGGCACATGAATTCTTTCGAAAATAAGTCGTCCCCCCTTGAGCGGAAATAGCGGCGAGCAAGATACGGAAGTTCTATTTGTAACTGCCTACGAGGTTAGAAAGGTCACAAGCGATATGCCACGCCGAAAAGCAGCTGGTGATGAGGAACTAGCAGCCGATCTGAATAAAGACGGTGGCGAATTTATTTGGAAGATACGTGCGACAATTAAAATTCAGTGCCTGAAAACGCCAATGATTTTAGTGAGCTGGAAAAATGCCAACATTATACTAAAAGTCATGAAAGGGGACACAAAAGACTTAACTATAGGCCCATCAGCTTACTCTCGATGACATACAAAATATTTACAAAGGTAATTTTAACCAGGGTAAGAAAAACTTTTAACTTCAGCCAATCTAAAGAACAAGCGGGGTTCGGGAAATGCTAGTCTACGATGGATCACATTCATGTGATAAATCAGGAAATGAAGAAAGCAGCTGGATACAACCCCGTATTTATTATCTTTTATAGACTACGAAATTTGACTCCGCAGAGATGTCACCATTCTAAGCACTAAGTCGATAAGGAGCATTTAAATTTTATGTCAACACGTGAGCCGATATCTTCAAAGACCCCACAGCTACCTTACTTCTTTACAAAAAAGCGATAAAAATTCTACAGAAACGAGTTAGCCGAAGAGACCGATTATCTCCAATATTGTTACCTTCATGCTTAAAGCAAGTGCGTGAACAGCTATACTAAGAAGAAAGAGGAATCATGGCTAACGGTGAATGACTGTACTACATATGATCTCCAAGTGACATAGTACTTTTGAATTCCGACAGTAACGAATTACGAGAAATCATTGAGAAATTTCACAGGGGAATCATCGAATAAGCCTACAATGATTCTGACAAAGTCAAAATGCAACCACCGAGTCCAAGAGAAGTATTATTTCTATGCTGTAGATCATATGTCAGCATAGTCCTTTGATTTATTTTCTCTTTTCCTTTTTTTCAACATTTTCTGCTGTGTTGATTCGGTATCAATTACATGGCTTAAATAGCCGGCTGTAACTCCGCCTATCTTCTCAACGTGTCACATCTAAACACAAGCCCAAGTAATATTATAACTCCAGTAAATGTTTTATGTTAAGAACAAACCCAGCATTCTTGAAACCTGGTTGGCTGATAAATTTCTGGCAGTTCGCTGCAAATACCTCCAATAAAGTATTGTATAATCTGCGGTTTCCAAAACCAAGATAAGGTATATTGACTTAAGCATTTCTCGGAAAGTATTGACAGTAGGACGTCGAAAGAAAAATCAAAATATTCTTTCCTTACCTCTTCGATGGAATACACCGTACCATCAATACCTTTTTGTGTCGGTTTCTTCGTGTGTTTATTCGTCGGCGCAGTTAACGTTATCTCGTTTTCACCTTCGTAGTCGTCATAATCACTCTCACTGCACAGCATAGGTATTAAGATTGAAGAGAAAAGCACTGGAAACATCGGCTCTAGGCGCATATTTCGTCCCACACTAAATTGATGGTGTGCTTTATAAGCCGCATTTCGGGTCATTTCCGGAGACCATTTCGGCCTTTGGGTCAGTGCATTTTTCTGTGCTCTTTAAATGAAAAAATAACTATCGTTTCACCTTTCTTAACGTGAAATACCCTGATGCGAAATGTCGCCAAAGCAAGCATTCACCTCCCTGCCTTTTAAGTGTAATGCACCGATAGCGAGCGCTCCAGATGCATTCTTGTTACAACATCTTTCTCACTGATGAAATGTTTCCCTATTTATGGAAGAAAATTTAGTCAGGTTACACTAAGGCGTGCACCACTTGGCCACAGCAAAGCTGGTGGGCGCCTAGCTGGCCCTGGCTTGACTAGGCTTTTACGCTCTCACCTATATCTTCTCCGCCCCTCGTTACACTATACTATACATGGCTATGTCTTCTTTTATTTTCCTATTTCTTGTGTCTGTTTATTTCTCTCTCTCTCTCTCTCTCTCTCTGCGTTATTCGTTCTCTGTCTTTCTATCATTTTCTCACATCCTTGTGTTTATATAGTTCTCTTTCTCTCCATGTATTTCTTTCTCTTTCTTTCCCTTTATCCCTCTCTCTCTCTGTATTTGTTTTCTCCTCTTTCATTTCCTCCTCATAACCCTCGAATATCTCGTTCTCACCCTCACTTCCCTGTCCACCCTTTTCTATACTATACTAAATAAAGTTTTCACTCACTCACTCACTCACTCACTCACTCACTCACTCACTCACTCACTCACTCACTCACTATACAAGACTATGCTATGCTCTGCTAGCGTGCCTGGGTAGACGTGTGGGTACGACATTCGCCTTCGGATCGAGGGTACGCTGTTTTGCGTCTCCCCTTGTCACGAAGTTCTTCTCCCCGACTCTCTTTCTTTTCCTTTCTTGATATCTATATTTCTCTCTGTACTTGTCCTTTCGACCATCACAGTTATCCCATACCATGCCGGACAAGTCGGTTCACGTGTTTTGGGAGCGATGCACGAAGCAGAAGAGGAAGTACAGGACGCGGATGAAGACGAGGACGAACAGAGGACGTTTCGGCTCATCATAACGACAATTTTCTTAATACAACACACGGAAAACCTTCAGCCTAACAGCTGTGATGTAAATGTTTATCACTGATAACATTGACAACGTGCTGACATCCTGCGCAGCGGAGATATTAAGTTGGAGAGACTTTACGTGTATTCACCTCTAATAAGAAAATGTAGATTCATGAAGTGTGTTAACCGTAACAAATTTGGCAGATCACACCTCTTGCGGGAATCGGTGTCACGTGAAGCAGTCGGCCAGTGATTGTCTACGCTGTATTTTTAGTGCTTGAGTAAGCGTTAGGAGGCGGATCGACGTGTTCTGTGACGTTGTAGTTGTGTGCACATCGTGGGCCTACTAGCAACGGCGACTACACTGGTGTTGAAAAGATAACTTATGGTTTACTTAGCGTCAGCACTCACGTTAGAGCACAGGCATCACTACTTCCGCAAATAAATGCACTTTATGATAAGATCATGTGAATATCATACGTACCCTTTGTTAGCGCGTTCCTCAGGGGTCGAGCAACGTATTAATGTAGCTTGCTGAATCATAGGAATGCAAATGTTATATTTATTAGACTGATATGAGAGCGGTGCCAGCAATGGAGCCACAAATGACGCTAAAGTGACAGGAAACCTGTAACATAGGAATACATATCTAATGTTTCTTGCTTTGTTGTAAAATTAGGTAGCCAGCACTGCAACCTCAATCGATGTTGCATACTCCGAGGCATGGCCGTTGACCTCGGCGACGCTCGGGCGAGGCTCCGCGGAGGTGCTACAGCATCTTTCGTCAGTTCCGGATGCATCCCCAACAGTCCCCCTTCGAATGTCGGCCAGCAGCAATCCCCGGGATGCCACGTCGTCACTTCGAGCAGGGGGCCGGTCTCGTCCTTAGGCCAAACCAACGAGGACGCCCTGCCACGTCACCGACGGCGACCGGGAACGGGCTTACGGCAGCGCGGCTGACCTTGATCCAACGGAGCGACGACTGAGGAGGATCGTCGGCTACATCAACCGCGGACCCAACACAACGGAGGTTGGACTTACGGCGATCGACGAAACAAAGAGTGTTCCATTAGGACTGCGACCCGACGGCAAGGTCAAGGTGACCAGACTATACCGAGGGGTCAAGGTGGTGATGCGGGCTAGTTGGTTTGAGTCACTTGTAGTCATATTTGTAGCGCAATAAACCCAGACGCAGACAAAAGCACAGAACACATACACTCTAGCGCCCGTCCTGTGTATGCGTTGTGTACTTTTGTCTGCGTCTGGGTTTATTGCGCTACAAATATGAATGCCGAGGGACTTTAGCTAGATATAGCAAGAACTGAATACTTGTTGTTACTGGATTTTTGGAGATTAGTGTACCGTGTTGGGGTTTTTCACTGTTTGTTGTGTTTTTACGGAGTGTTAAGTTGTCTCTTCTAGTTTTTCCTTGATTGTTATTAAACCATGTTGGCTATGCCGACCAGCGTCCTCTCGATCCATCGCCAATAGCACACGCCTCCGAGATCCGTGACATAGATAGATAGATAGATAGATAGATAGATAGATAGATAGATAGATAGATAGATAGATAGATAGATAGATAGATAGATAGATAGATAGATAGATAGATAGATAGATAGATAGATAGATAGATAGAAATATAGAAGCGCCAAAACTCCCTGCAGATCGCCAACAAAGGGTTCGCATTAAAAACACAGTGTCCTGTTAATGAATGAGACGCTTCTCCTCTCCACCTACAGCCTAAATGAATTTCTTTACACAAGGTGGCACCTAAGTGAAATAATGTGAGTTATATGTAATCTGCAGGAGACGCCTCCTGAGGTGTACTGAATATTCTTGTCGAAAGGCTTTCGTCAATATTATCGAGCAAATGTCGAGCAAATAGGTCCGTTCTCATTGGGCGATGAAATGTAGCCCTCGTGGTTCGAAGAACAATGACCCTATAGTGTTGGCCAAGAAATGCAATTAAAGCAAAAAAGCAATCAATCGTATCAATAGACACGCAAGAGCGATGCTGTTGCATTGTCTCAGATTTTCTGCCCTTTTTTGTTTTTTGTAGACGCGCGATAATCATGTTTTCTGAGTTTCTTTCGAATCTGTGTCCATATTTCACGCGTAATAATAATAATAATAATAATTGTTGGGGTTTAACGTCCCAAAACCACCGTATGATTATGAGAGACGCCGTAGTGGAGGGCTTGGGAGATATTGGCCACCTGGGGTTCTTTAACGTGTACCTAATCTAAGTACACGGGCGTCGAGCATTTTCGCCTGCATCGAAAATGCGGCCGCCTCGACCGGGAGTTGCTCCCGCGACCTGCGGGTCTTCATTCGAGCAGCAAAACCTCTAGACTACCGCATATTTCATGCTGAATCACTATCAATAGAATTCAGTAAAACTATTGCAAAACAAGCCACGATTATCAGGGAGGACGTGCTCTCTGCTCTTCATCTATGCTTGGTCATCCAACAGTATAAAAATAGTCATTTATGTAATGCGAAAATCCCGTAGACAAACTGCGAAGTTCTGTAGTTTCATGTCTTCGTGTCGCTCATATTCTTAGTTCAGTCTGCAAACTTTAAATGTGACGCACGAGGTAATGATTGATGCATGACCCAAGCCATTAAACATGCCGCCCTCAAATACCATTGCTTCTTGAAGTTCAATTTTAAAGTTCAATAGCATTACGGTAGCAAAACGCAGCTGTTAAAAATTTCCTTAGCGTCAAGTGAAGCTAGGGCGGTGGTTCAGGATTGAAAGTCAAGCCAAATAAATTTCAAGCTTAGAATAACAGAGAGCGGAGCTAGTTGGTAAATATTCATTCTTAAAGACTGGGCATACAAACATGGACACAAGAAAGAAGTGAAGGCACCACGAACGCTGAGTAACACCTGCAAAGGTGCACAACGGCAGGAAAGGAACAAGGCATGAAAACTGATGTGCACATGCTCAGGCCGTATGCAAACCTATCAATCGGGCACGCTTGGGGGTATACGTGAAAAATAACTGTTAAGACATTTCATTTCCTATTCATGCAAGTGAGGCGATGGTCGGCTCACGCATGAGCTGCCACATTTATCAATACGCCGTTCCTCAATAATCGGAAGCGTTTCTTCGCTTGTGTGCCTCTACAAACTGCGCATTTATCGACTTTTGGCGTCCGTTAAAACAACATTAACGCCATACCTAACGCCAGTCGGCAGCCGTAAAGACAATAAAAACGACATTAACTATATATATAAAGACCCCAGATTCTTTTTCTCTCCTTTGTTAAGTAGCGACAACCATTGAAGCGCCACGGACGAATCTCGCTGGGAAACACTCGTTTTTGGTGGCATATTGCCAACTGAAAAGTGCATGGCTAATGTACCTAAACGTACATCGTTTTCTAGATCATCTAGGTCAGGGATGACATGGCGGAAGACCCGGCTTCGCGTGAGAGACGGTTGGGAGAGGAGGAAGCTGTCGCTACTTAGGTGAGAGTGAATATCTTATTACTTCAGCCACGTCTATTTCCCACTTTCTTTAGCCAGCGAGGTACGCAATGAATGTAGGAATGCCAACAATACGTTTTTACTTACTCCTTTCTGAAATCATGCTCGATCATTAAAAACCGGTTTTCTATACGTGTTCAGCGACACTCGCCACTAGTAACGCCAGTATAACCTACATCTAGAAGACGTGTAACGTGTGTCTTAAAGCTCGTACCTATTTTGTGGCCATACGACTTGGTGAGACAAGGCTTAAGACATTACATGGCTATACTCTTTTTTTAAACCCTACTTCATTTCGACGAGAAGATTAAGAACGCTTCTGAAGATCTGCAAAAATACTCCCAGCGTATGTTGTTCCTCTGACTAGAGATTCCATTCCATTATTCCGAGCCCTCCTCTATTCAACTTTTTCGCACGCTGAGTTAAACAACAAATTCAGTCTTCTCCACTTCAAATAATGAGTCATTAACGAGTTTTAGGCACTTAGTATAATCTTCGGCGAGGATCTTGCTCGATCTCAATGGACTGTTTGCCGGCGTAAGATTTGCGAAAGGTGAGAGTTCGATTATAGCTGGTGCGCAATGAATTACAACGTCGTGACAGGAGAAAAAGTTCAATCCGAGGATGACGTCGTGAGAGCATGCAGAAATTATGATGACTTCGTAGTCCTGCAGAGCGTCTTAAATGACGACGTGAGCTAGGCACATTGTTGTAGGGTGAATACTTTAGGAGCTGGATGTGCGGAAGAATATAGGAGAAACTGGCGTCGTCACTTTTAGGAGTAAGCGGCTAAGTTTTTCGCACATAACGGTAACGGATAAGGCGGCTCCAGTGTCGATAATGGCAGATGCGCGAACACTCTCCACAGACAGGCCTATCACATTCGATGGGCGTTGCTGAGGATTTTACAAATCGATAGCGTCGCAGCCTTTGCCTCGTCGACATCGACGGCAAGTTTTTTTTTTTGGTCGCGTGCGACCGGACGTAGCCGAATCAGCAACAGTGAGCGATGTTGGGAGAGAGAAGGCGCCGAGCGGATGGAGCTTGGGGCGACATCGGTGAGAGAGGCGTAGGTGGGTCGTAATATGGGAAGTTCGACGTCAGGGGCTTTAGTTCGACAGGCTGAAGGCGGGCGACAAGCCTCTAGGCGGCTGCACGCGATTGGGATAACACGCCACCTGCCCGGCGCAACCGCATGCAAAGCATGTGGGGCGGTTGTCAGACGTGCACCATCGGTTCGCTGGGGCAGGGACCGCCCTTCTCGCACGACGTGATTGACGGGGCGGCAACTGATATGACTGCATAGAGCGCTGCACTCGTGGGCTATGCATGATGTCGGCGTAGGTAGCCGACGCACCCGCTTCCAAGGACTCAGGTCTAGCAGTGGCTTCGGCGTAACTCTGTAGGGCGTCCTTGAGACAACTTGAGCGTAACTCAATGGTGCAGGAGCCGGATAGTGCTGAGATACTCAGGCATGATCTCCACGATTTCCTGCTCAATCGCTCTGCGGAGTGGAGGCAGATGTGGGCTTGATGAATATTGAACATGCTGCGGATGAGCGAAGTCCAGCAGAGAGAATTGGCG
This sequence comes from Rhipicephalus appendiculatus, assembly GCA_030522465.1. Taxonomy (NCBI): domain Eukaryota; kingdom Metazoa; phylum Arthropoda; class Arachnida; order Ixodida; family Ixodidae; genus Rhipicephalus; species Rhipicephalus appendiculatus. The sequence goes on along the minus strand of JALIZH010020887.1, from coordinate 5,918 downwards.
TGCAATTTTGTTGCGTGCGAATGACTTCACCTCTGCAGGCAACGCGGAGTGGTCAGATATGGTCGACAAGCCGGCGAGCTTGGCGTCGCGTGTTGGAGAACGACGGGTTACCGGTCGCCGCCGGCGCAGCTCCTCATAGCTTTCGCAGAATGCCATGGCAACCTCTACCGTTGTACCGTGGTTCTTTGGCGAGCAGCATGGTGAAGGCACCGTCATCAACGCATTTCATACTGTGCGTGATGTCAGATTCCGACGTAGTGGCGTCGGCTTACGCAAGTCGAGAGCGTCTTCGATGTAGTTGGTGAAGGATTCACCGACCTGCTGAGCCTGTTCACGTAAATGCCGTTCGGCTTGCAGCTTACGAAAGGCAGGGTGGCCAAACACATTGATGATGCCGGTCTTGAAGTCGGACTACGTCATAACATATGATACGTCGTTGTTGTACCACACGCCTGCAAAACCCTCGAGGTAGAAACCAAGTTGGTCTGTTTACCTGCCTCGTCCCATTTATTGGAGACACTCACGCACTCCTAAATCGCAAGTCAGTCCTCCACGTCTGTACCATTCGCGCCAGTGAAGACAGAGGGTCGTGGTTACGAGGGACATCGGGGCATAAGGTCTATGCAGGTGGATGCTTTGGCAGCTCAGCAATTTTTTTGAGCTCTTGAGTCAGCCAATTTCACCTGTTTTATTTATTTTAGTATTGTGGATCACGAGAGCTCGCCTAAATCTTGTACGTCTTCTACATGTTACTTCAAGTACTTGTGGTTAGTCTAGTTACATTTTATTCATTCTATCTGCGTCGTCTTCTCGTTCCTCTTCTGGTCCCTCGTATAAAATCCAAGCACACTTCCTAATTTAAGTTTCCTACTATTAGGGCCACTGTAAATATTTACATTTAGGTTACCGTAACGTTACTCTTAATTTATCTATTTCTTTTTGGTTTTGGGCAGTTGTATTAAACAATTTGTCGGCCTTTTACACACATGTTGCCATATTCAGGAAGACATTATGTGAAGAGCGCGTTGGCCTCAACACAACCACTCAAGAAATTCGGAATTCGAGATTTGTGCGACCAACCATTGCACATGAGGTGATGATATTCTAAATGAGATTGAGTCAGCCCTTGAATTGACGATATGAGCGCTTAAACAGCACGATAAATTACTCCACTAAAATGACAGAGAGCTGAGCAAGGTGTTAGGCATTCATGGTAAAAATTCATGGTAAAGTATTCATGATAAAGTATAAACGGTACCCCATTAATACCTGAGTTATTGTCACAGGCCATTGGCCTTACTCTGACCACTGGAATGTATTCTGGATAACTAAACCTTGAAAGGTATTTCTTATATAGGGTTGGCGTGCAGAACGGCACAATTTAGTGGAATTTCTCTGCTTCCTTTTTTTGGAATATCAGTATACTATATATTTTACGGAGCGCTTTCGTTTAGAAGAAACGCATGACGTTGTTTTACAGTGAATATGTGGTTCACAAAAGGAGACGTCGATGAAACAAACACTCCGTTGCGTTCAGCAAAAAATAATTGCAAACATCGGTGAAAGGAATGTCATTATTCCTTTTTTCGCCATCTGAAAAAGATTTTGATGAATTCTACACACATTGTTTTTAGAACAATAATAGACATATGACACCATAGGAGTGCCTAAAAGCCTTAATAATGTTGCCGGAAACAGCGGAAGTGAATCATTACTTATGGAACGGTACCCTCATCAGTATTCGAGGTAAGGCAATTCGCAGCGCAAGGCCCACTTGGTTTCCTTCCTAACGAAAATGACACAGTTTATATTCCTTATTTTCCAGACATATGTTAATCAGACATATGTTAATTACGCATGCCATACTCAGAAGGCAGGTAGGGTGGCAGGCAGAAAGAATGCAACCGTTTATATTGTGCAAAGAAGTGAACGGGATAAGATTTTCGCCGTGGCAAAAATAGAAGCTCAGTGCCTCAGAATTGGGATATCAGTGCGCAAATACTGTGTTCGTCAATAAGCACCGGGCGCAGTCAAACAAAGAACTGCTTGCTGCAGCTAACAAAAGAAAAAAAAAGAACTAGAAACTGTAGTACTTTTCGACGTCAAAAGTCAAATAATGCTCAATAAGGGATGACAACACTGCCGTGCTGCGCATAACTAATCTCTGCGATCTTTTAAAAATGAGGCCAATAGAACAGGTGGGTACCGTCTTAGAAGTTTTTGCTAGCGGCAGTCGAAAACAGAGAAGGCAGATACTACGCACAGACAGACTAGCAAAAATGTTCCATGAAGGGAAGCATTTTATAGTAGCACATGTTAGCTGAAGGAGCACGAAAATTAAGATTGTCGATCTTAGCGTCTTTTTCCGATCGACAGTAGTTACATTAAGTATTATTTACATAATCAAAATCTGGTTGACTGCTAATTATCAAGCTCCATTTTGCCACCCTTATCTATCTGAACAACTGGTTCCGCGATCAAATGAAGGATGGTTGTGCGGAAACATATGTCAAAGATTCAATTTGCTACTCTTTGTTGGAAGACTTCTGAGCACGCATTGAGGGAACCGAATGTTTAATCTTTCTGATGGGAAAACGGTACTAACTGTAATTTTCAGACTCCCGAGTGGATGAAAAAAATTTTGTAATTTGTTGGGTCAGTTACATCCACGAGAATACCAAGCAAATGAGCTCTCTGTTATCATGAGTGATCTTAACCTAAACATGACTTCCGAAGACACATGGTCGCATGAAATAATCATGTCTGTTATTAAGCTTTCAAAAACTTTTTTAGAATTACCCATCAGACTAACGGTTATTACTCAAATTTTAATAGACGTATCCCTATAAAATATATGTAGCAATGGCATCAAAGTAGGTGTCCTATTTGCTGGCGTAAGCGTTCATCACGCTTACTTCAGCGAAGAGCTGACGTAAGCGTGATGACTTATGTCAGCAATACATCCCGCTTACGTCAGCAATGCTGACGTAAGCGTCCCGAAGCTCTCGCCCCAGGAGGGGGTAGCTTGCTGTCTCCATAGGCGTTGAGCCGCCGCATGCCGCGCTCTCGCCCCCGGAGTAGCAGCTTGTTGTCGGCATTGCATCTTTACTTTTTCGAGGGTGAGAGCGCTTTCGTGATTGTTTTCATCTATTGCAGACGGAGAGTGTGTGGTCTGGAACGCGCTTATTCTTTATCGTCATCAGCTTCATCGTCATCGTCATGACGTATAGCGGGTACGTTGCATGTGCTGTGCCGTGATGACAGATACGTTCGTTTTCATCCATGGCAGAAAGAGAATGTTCCATGGTCGTCATCGTCATCGGGTACCTTGCATCCGGTAAAGCGCCTCTTCTTCATCGTCATCAGCGTCATCGTCATGGCGTAAGTGGGTGTCTTGCATGTGCTGTGCATATGCCAACCCGTTTATTCTTCATCGTCATCAGCATCATCGTCATGGACACAGCGTATAGTGGGTACGACGGACAAGCCTAGACCCTAAGGTTCTTCGCCCCTAACATGTCCCACGTTGTCAGGGTTTACTCTCGGTTCTCGAACCAGGTACGAGCGGCGTCTTCCAAGGCAAAGTACTGATGTCGAAGCTTGTCTTCGCTGGTCCAGCAATTGAAAACGGCGACTCGGTTGTACGCTTCGAGCTAGCTTTCCAGGTCTTCGAATGACGATCCGCGAAAGGTTGGTGGCTGCTTGGGCTGCCGGAGAAGGATCGGGGCGGGCTGCACGTGGTCGGGCATCGTTGCTGCATTCGATGTCTGGATCTGTGGCTGCCTGGTTTTTTTCGGGAAGAGGCCCGTACTATGGTTGCAGTCCCTTCTGCCTGCGGCTTATTCGTTGTTCGGGGTTGGCATCGATGCCACTTGAGCTGGCTTGAAGGCTTGACGGGAGGGGCACCTCCACCAGATGTCACGTGGTCGTGACACTGACGAAGGCAGAGACGGGGTGTCCAAAATGAAATTCTTTATTTGGTCGAACTTGTGGCCGGGAAAATGGAAACTCAGACTACAGCAAGCAATGCGCGCTGTATACTGATATCGGAAACAGAGCGTCGACCGTCGATAATCTGATCCGCGACAAGGTGCGTCGGCATTCATACATGCGACATGGAACATTCCAGAGTTCTCGCTGGTGACTCCGTTTCTTCAAGAATCAACTCAGCTGTTCGCGTTAGCATGCTCAAGCCTACCCGCTGATCCTGAAATAATATGGAATGCTCCGGACATTCTAGCGCGATGCAACGCAGTATCGACACGTGCAATGGGCCAGTAACATGAAACGTGAGAAAGAAGTATGGCAATATACTAATGTAAGAAAAAGTCAGTTTCACCGCAAGGGCGAAGAAATGAATGCGATAGCAACAAATGGTAATATTATACGAAATGAGGCTGGCAGCTTACTCTTCTGGAACCGATCTCTCGGAACTCTACAAAACGCTTGGTGTAAGAGTATAAGGCCGCTCCAGGAACCCTTTTTGCACAGTCTCTTCGCTTTGAGAGCGCAGCAGGTAGAAGGGTATAGAGGCCGCTCGCTGACGGCTGCCGATATCGCGCCCGTAAAATCAAAGTTCACAGTTGCTGCTAGCTCAACCCCCCTCTCGCGTCCTTTCATCCTCCTTAAAAACGAGCGGGTCGTTTCCTCTCAGCTTGAGCATTCGACAGCCTGTCTCACCGGCGGTGAGATCTTATCGCTGCGCCTTCAAAGCGACGGAGATGGGCCGGCTCGTTTCATCTCTGCTTCTACCGCGTTCTTCGTACCCGCTCGCGTGCTATTACCTGCGGGTAAAACGTGTAGTGTCCGTTAAATCTTGGAGATGGCGCTGGCGCGTCTTAGGCAATGGAATAAACCGGAGCTCGTGAGGCTCCACAAGGGATTCGACTGGCTGCCGTGGTCGGGTGTACTCTCTCTCACACGACATGGTGTCAGAAAGGGGGATGTGGATGGTCTTCATACCGACTAGGCAGCGTCGCACTTCGAATTCAGCAGCGCTCAACTGCGTCAGTCACTAAAGCGTCGGTCTCTGCGCCAAGCCATGAACAACACCAACGCTGCGACGACTTCACCCACGGTGAGCTCGCCATCTAGGTCCCACGCCACGGGACTATATGCTGCGGAACAGCAAGTGCAGGTGCGTTCCATGCTGTACTGCATGGGCCTTCAAGCAAAAGTCGTGTTAGCGTCCACGCCACTTGTTGACGCTGCCCTTCAGGACTTATCAGTTTTAAAAAGGCATTCGGTGATCACTTTGTTCATACGCGGAACGAGCTTTACGAGTTTGCGCATTTCCACCACCGTGTTCAAGAGCCTGGTGTGTCGATCGACGCCTTTTTCACGGCTCTGCGTACAATGGTTAAACGCTGCGCGGTAGCGTCGAAGAAAGACTTGTTCGGGAGCACTTTATTGGTGGTTTGCAAAATCAGAAGCTCTCAGACCAGTTTTTCGCAACCCGAAGTTAACGTTGCAAGAAGCTCTCACTTACGCTCGTCCAAGACGAAGATGGCGAAAAGGAACGCCAACAACCTTCGCGGGAAAACACCCCTCAGCTGGAAGTTGATGCCGCGGGCGTTCGTCGACAAAAGGAAGCATCAGCAACAAAGCAGAACAATACCTGCGGTTTTTGTGGCCACGCTTCACATTCGCGTTCCACCTGCCCGGCTCATTGCGCTATTTGCAATGACTGTCGCAAATGTGGGCACTTCGAGGTTGTGTGTCAAAGAAGAATAGAACGGCCAACAAGCAGCAACGCAAGCCCCTCTGCCAAGCTCTATCGAGCTCAGTGCTGTGACTGAAAAGCATCTGAAGGCCAAGTTTATCGACGTGCTCATGAACGGGCAGTCTGTTTCGTTCAAGGAGGACTCGGATGCCGAGGTTTCTGTGGTCCCCAGCTCATTGGGGGTGCCCACAAGGTT